>VZTR01001692.1:378778-412695 GCA_013400775.1 Chaetops frenatus | reverse complement strand
CTTCCCTTCCCTTCCCTTCCCTTCCCTTCCCACTTCCCACTTCCCACTTCTTCTTTCTTCTTTCTTTCCTCTTTCAGTGTGTCTTGGTCAGTGTCTCTGTCCTTTCCCCTCTAGACCAAAGGCAGTCAAATATTGCAGTGAGCTCTCAATATGCACTTGAAGGACACGTGAGACCTCAAGAATTCCCTTGCAAGGAACTTTTCAGTGGCATCCCAAAGCATGAGCTACGGGAGGTAACCTGTTTACCTCCCTTTTGTTTGACCATATCTACTTAGTCCTTTCTGGAAATACACTGTTCTTGTCTTTTCTTCCCTGGCTCTCCAGTAAACAGCAGTGGCCTGAAAAAATTGCAATTATTTATTTGATTTCATTTATGCTGTGCACAATCTTAGATTTCATTAGCTGCAGTTAAAATAAAAACAAATCATACCTCACGTTCCCTACTGAATTATACTGCCATGACAACAATGAAAGTAAAAGTGTCCTCGTCAAAACCTCCTCTTCCCGGCCCACCCCAATATTTTAAACTAAAGCTTAACAAAGGAGACAAGTTTTGCAATATGCCCTGAAGGTTTGCCACACAAGAAAGCAAATTCAAGAGTGTGGGCCTTCTTCTGCTGAGAAAAAAAACCCCAAAAAACAAAGCCATTTCTGAATGTGCTGTTCCAAGGCCTTCCAGTTCAAAGACAGCAACTTATCTCCGTGGTAGAGCTAGGGCTGGTAGGCAGAGGTAGTTTCTGTGGGACAAGCAGGTTCAAATCACAAGGAGATTCAGAAACTAAGGCCTGAATTGCACCTGGAAATGAACTGAAAATTGGCGCAGCCTGTGTGCCATCTGCGCTCTATGGTTTGTGTCTGAAATGTGGATATGCAAGCAGGCAGCTGCACACTGCAATTAGCTGAAGTTTCTGAGTGGTCCTCAGACGTAGAGCTGAGCAGACCACATGGCAGCGATCCAGTCTGGAGATGAGAAAAGCACAGACAATGGCGACACAGTCCAACAGGACAAGAGGTTGAAATCTCCTCACCAAGCAGATAGGAGAAGGGGAAATAAACACTCGTAGCTCCTGCTGCCACTGGAACGTTCAAAAGCATCTGGAAATCCAGGAGGCCTTCTCCAGCCGGGCAACAAAGGGCAAGGCTTCCCTCCATCCAGATGGCGAGCATCACTTTTGCCATCTCCCCCAATTATTTCCTGCCACCATTATCATTTTGATTTCATGTGCAGTCAGCTCTTGTCTTCCAAAACCTGGATTTAGATTGAGCCTGAGAAAGCCAAATGTCTGCAAAACCTGAAGTCCCATGAAATAGGAGTCACAGTTGCTGAACAACATGAGCATTTTCATGGCATTGTTTTCCAGCACTGTGATGGTCCCTTTGTGAGCACCACAAGCCATCTGTGAAAAAAAAGCAATGAAATAACCCTCTAATAACATCAAAATACGTGTAATTTTTTTATTCACATGGCAGAACCTCTTGACCATAAACTAGGTGGGTGCAGACTATATATGCTGTGAAGTTTCCTGTTTGGGAATACTCTGTCTAGACTTTCTCTCAAAGGTGGCAGTCTCCTTGCTGAAGTGAACAAAACCTATTTGAGGCCTGCTGGGCCTATCATACCCAGGATGCAGTTTTAGTCCAAGTTATATAAGTGAGGAAGACTGCAGAAACTTTTCCAAAGGAATTTTTGGGAGGAAAATAGCGGCTCAAAGGGGGAAGTTGAGATTGGAGCCTTACTGTTGGCCAAGAATTGCATGGAAAGCCGAAGTATACTGTATTGTGAAAGACTGATGCATGGAAGGGATGCCGAACAGATGGATTACATTACAAGGTGACAAATGTATTATCAGGGAAAACAGTGCATTCAATCTGCTCTACCTTGCTCGGGTTTTAGGCTGATGTAACTCTTCTAAAGTGACTTCTCCCTGCTGAGGCATCCTGGACCTGTGTGATGGTGCAGCCAGTGTTTCTTCTTGAGGGACAGAGAGTAATTGTGCTGCTGGGCTGAATAAATAAAATCCCTGCTCCTCAGAGTTTTGACAACTGTGTAATCTGATGGCAGCCGCTCATAGCTAAAAGGAGTTTCATAAATAAAACAATGAACACATGGAAACTCAGACAAACTCACATGGGGAGCAGACTCCAGTTTTTGCAGTATGATTGTATGTCAAGAACGGTAATATAGAAATGTACCTTATTATATCACCGAGATGTGAAAGGTTTGGTGGAAAGTCAGATTTGCTCACTGTGTTAAATGAAATGGAGAGTATATTCCTTTTTGTTCAGGAAACATTGAATACCCAGCCCAGTGTGGGATGCTCTGCCTGATTTTCTTCTGACACACCCAACATCCTGAGGACTGGCAGCTAATTTCAAGTAGTATGGCTTTGATTGTTACTGGTATGTGAGACAGAATGGCAGCACAGGCTGAGGCTGTTGCTGACAGTTAAAATAATGATCTTTTTTACTAAAGTACTCTGCACATCTTGAGTCACTGAGAGAAAATGGCTTGCAGAGTGAGATCCAGAAGGCAGCTTGTGTACTCCCTTTTCTAATACAATAGCAGGGTAGACTCACACTTGAGATTTCTGCTCACTTGGTATCAGTTTTGATTTTGTCCAGCTCTGACTTTGTTCCTTGCACCAACTGCAAGGTTTGGCTCAGACCTGCTAGTTCATATTTATGCCTAGGAGAAGACTGATGTAATTTGTCAGTGTAATTTTCTGCATAATGAATTTAGGAGTCTTGATTCTAAAATTTTCTTTTTGAGCTCTGTGACCTGAACCTTTGGGACCATGCTGTTTAGCAGGTCACCCACCTACCCAGATACCCCAAGCTTTCTATGCCTTGTTGTGTGGACCATGCCAGTCAGTCTTGAGGGGTCTCTCCCACCTACTTGTCTTCCCATGCTGTACTGAAATCAGTTATATGTGTTACTTTCCAAGGCCTGATTCCCAAGTTAGAACACCACTGGTTAACCACCATCTCCTGTGTGCTCATGAAATATCTGCTTCCACCTCCACTCAAGCAATTTTCTGGTGTCTATTTTTTAAATTTTCAAACAAAGGCCTCTGTGTTTTCTTCCCTGTTGCATTGTTAAAGCTTAAAACAAGTGTCTCTCTGTTTTCTTTCCTGCTGCATTTTGAGCTCAAGATGCATGCCCTGCAGCCAAACCCAAACTTCCCTTATTATTGCTGTCCAACCCACCTTCAAACTGTTCTTCATAATGGTATCTATAAAAGACCAAGCAACAGCTTGTGGGTATGCTGGAGTGACTGCCTGCCCATCTGACTATTATTTTCCTGTTATTCCCTTGTATTTCCTTCCTGTCTGCATTTTCCTGACATCTTCTTTCTCCCATTGTGCTGGTTTAGGACAAGTGTGGGAGGAAACCTCTGAAAGGGGTCCCTCCAAAAGACAGATTTAAGCCACCCCTACCCCATCTGGTTTGGGAAATAGATTTCTTTGGGGAAAAGTGGAAAGAACTATTATTTAACAAAACAAAAACACCTACAAGCATGAAGAATGACCGAATCTACACAATAAACCCTCTTGCTGTTCCAGAGAGATAGCAAATTCAGAAAAGTCCTTTCAGTGGGTGTGTCCTCAACTCTTCTCTCAGTCTCGAGCCCGGCATCCTGGATGCAGTGCAGCTTGGGGGGCCCCCGAGTGATGGTCCTGGTGTCCCCCAGATCAAACAATAGGAGAATAGTCCCAAAAAAACCTTTGGCTTCAGCAGTTCAACAGGAACCCAGGAGGAGCAGAGCAGGAGCCTCCTACAGCACCAGATAAGGGACCCTTCTAGTGAGGGCTTTTATGGGGTTTGTGGTGGGTTCTGGTTGGTTCCAGGACAAGTGAGGCCAGTAACGAGGGTGGTTCTGCTTGGTTCCAGCACTTGCTCTCAGATCCAGTCTTCAAGCTACAAAGCTTATTTCTGAACTAAACAGACAAATGGGGATAAAAGTGTCATACAGTCGACCTAGGACACCCATTAAGCCTCATTTCTTCATATTTTAAACCACTTTATTGTGGTTGTGCTTGTACAGCGCATGCCACAGTGTGAGCCTTGCCTGTGCCTAGGGATCTTGGGTTTGGTGGTGGTTTGCATCAGGTGAAGATGTACTGCTGGGAGAGAGGAGGATCCCTGTGTTGCCTCTGCTAGCCCTGGTTAGCGTGGGACACGTGTTCCTCAATCCCCTGGCATGGCTCAGCAGCCTCCTGGCACCCTCTGTGGATCCAGGCCTGGAAACTTGGGAGAGGGAGAAAGGGAGAGGGAAAAGGAAAGGAAGAGAGAGAGGGAGAGGGAGACTGGAAGAGGAAGAGGAAGAGGAAGAGGAAGAGAAGAGAAGAGAAGAGAAGAGAAGAGAAGAGAAGAGAAGAGAAGAGAAGAGAAGAGAAGAGAAGAGAAGAGAAGAAAACAAAAGGCATTGTTTAGAGCTATTGGCCAAACACGTTTAAAAAATAGGACTGTATTTTTTCCACCTCAGTGGAACACAGAAACTCTGTGAAAGTACTTTAAAGATAAGTACTAGTTAAGTAGCTCCCAAATAATCTTATTTTTTTTTTTTTTTTAATTTGAGCTTTATGTTTCTTCTAAGTTAAATCCATTAGTAGATTAGGTTTTGCCAGCTCTATTCATGGCTATTTGATCCTTGAATCCTTTCAAGAAAATCAATGCGTGGCTTTCCAGCTAATTAGCATAGCGTTAATAAAATGTATTAGTCGGCCAGGGCTGCCGAAACCGCTCACCTAGGAAGTGTGCGGGGAAGGTCAGCAAGTCCCGGGGCGCCCGGGCAGGGCGGGGTGCGCTATCCCGGGCGGGGTGCGCTATCCCGGGGGGAGCGGCGGGGACCGGACGGGCAGGCACGGACGCCCCTCCCCGATCTTCCGCCCCCCTCCCGCTTTCTCCTGCAAATCAAAGCCGCCATCTGCTGTGACAAGTGTTCCCATTCACCTTTTCCCTCTTATCTGCTCCCTCGCAGGGAAGTGCTCCGGAGGCTGACAGCCTGGTCTCCCTGCTGAGGCTGCATTTCTGCAGCCATCGCCCCCCGCCCCCCTCCGGCTATACTCCCTCTCCGGCGGGGACAGGGGGGCTCCGGGAGAGAGCCGGGGCTGCCCAGGTGCTTCCTATGCCCGAGGTACCCTGCCGCTCTCCAGCATCCCTCAGCATCCATCTGCACTGGTCTGCTCCTCACTGTATTCATTACTCCCATTTTTGAAGCAGATGTTGGGGGGGACATGGTGAACGGTCAGATAGACCCCTTTTCTCCTTTCCCCTTTGCCTTCTTTCCCTCAAACTTGAGCACCTCACTGGCATATTTTGTTTGTTGAGAGGAAATAATTTGGGTGACTGAGAAGCTTAAAGTAAAATGTGTGACAGGCCCCGATAAATCACAGTGGTAATGGCAATGCAGCAGATCCCAGAAATGCTGGGGATAGATTTTTATTTTTTTATTTCACCCAGTCAGCTTGTGCTTGCACATCTGTGGTTGCATAGGTGTCAACAGAGAGAGACTTATTTCCCTGGATGAAGGAAACCTGAGAAGGAGAAAAAAAATGATGGAGGAAAGGATAAGAAGCTCCTGTGTATACTTCTTTTCCCTGCTGTAAGGGGAAAAAAAACCCCCTTTGTTTTGTTCTCTTGTCTGGATGTGACATTTTACACCACTTCCCCTCTGTTCTTTCTTACCCGATTGTAAAGGCTATGGGTATCTCACACAAGTATTCCTGTGTCAGGCTGTTGGCCCACTGAGGGCTGCCAGCCTGGGCCAGCAGCAGCTCCATCCTCAGGGCTGCACCCTTGCAGCCCCACAGCCTTCTCAGGAGGCTACAGAGTGATTTCTCAGGGCTAATGCTGACTGCTTGAGCGTTGGTGCTGCTTCACTGTAGAGCAAATTCCACGCTCTCAGCTTTTCACAGGCTTTGGCCCAAACCCTGCTGTCTGAGTGTCCCCCTGCACAGCTGCACAATAAGACCATTGGAGGGTGGAAGAACTGCAAGTTCAGTAAGGGTGAAGAACAAAATTAATATCATTAGGGTTACTGCTAACTGCTAGAACACCTCTAGATGTTACTGGAATAAAACTAAGAGTGGGTGGTAGGCCTGCCTCTGCCACTGCTAAACTTGGCTTGAGACTGGCTCCAGGTTTTGTAGCCTTTTCACCCTCACAGGTGCTTCATCCATGGGAATGTGCTGCTTAGTGCTCTTCTCTTGCAAGCTGTTACCTAAAGTTTTCATTAATCAGCTAACAATTTTTGAGCCAATACAAAAACTTTTAGGTTTCAGAGCTCCTGAAGACTGTGAGGAACTTTAGAGTAACTTGACAAATTCAGGTAGGTTGACAGCTCAAACCCAATTATAAGCAATGGAAAAAGGTGAAGGACATCCATGGAAATAGTTGGAATAAATCACAGGGGTTAGTGGGATATCCAGAAAAAAAAAAAAAAAAAAAAAAGGCAAGAAATGTGTTGGAGTCTATGGAACTTAAAAAAACCCAAAAACCAAAAAAACCCTCACTTGTGTAAATCACTCTTCAGCCAATAGAAGAAAAGTTAGTCTATCTTACAAAACTTTTCAATTCATCAAATAATAAGGAAAATTTAAAAAAAGCTTGATATGCAAGATGAAAATATCTGCAAAGTAAAAGGATGGAAGTTGTCTATAGAAGCTGCTAGAGATATGGAAAGATGACCTCACAGAGAGAGGGGTGAATGCATGAAATCTAGAGTAGACCAGAGACATGTAAGGTGTTCACAGAGGTGTGAAAGCCAGAGGATGTCTAAAGAGGAAGGAAAGCTGCACTCTGCCCAGTGGTATAAACCCTAACACTCCATGGCATAGCTCAGACACCCACTGTCCAGCTTCAGAAGATAAATTCCAAGTTGGCAAGTTATTTCATAACTCCTTACTACCAACAGATTTGCCTTGTCATTGGGACTGCTCATACTGATCGCTTGTGGAGGTGTGATACTTGTCTCCACTGTTAATCTGTAAAGAGATATAATTACAAGTCCCTGTACCAGAACTCCAAGGACTCTCAATGGATAAATCCTTTTAAAAATGCTCCTAGTATTCTGTCATGCAAATGCCCTTGAAAGCTGTCTCGAGGACTTCTGCCCATGTACTTGGTTCTTTCTCCCAGTGCACTTGTATTCATGTGTGCACAGCCACGTGCCCTTGTTTGAATGAGTCAGGAAGTTTCTATGGGAGGACCCTGACCTGGATCCAAGACGTGCTTTTAAATAAAAGAACCTTTCCAAAACAAAATAAAATAAAATGAAATGTGTTGGGTTAGTAGAGTGTCAAAGTGCTGAGCAGTACGTTTTCTGAGGATGAAACATGTTGACAAAAATTCTCTGTCTCACTAAGTGGGATTATGATAAAGTGCTGTGGCTTCATCACTATTACTGCCATGCCGGGTTTTTGCTTGTTGGTTTGTTTAGGTTAACGTGTGTAATGTTGCTAAAAAGTAATTCTCTGCTTGTTCCTGATGCAGCTGTTTTCCTTGTTTGTGGTGAACTAAAGAAAAGTAAAAAGATGCAGGGTGGGAATGTGGTGAGCTCTGGCTGGCATGGATGGGAGAGAGGGCAGAGCTTCAGAATGTCTTTGCTGTTGAGAGGTGTGTGCGTGTCCTGCAGTGTTTTGGGGGCATTTCCAGTGGTACAGAGCTTTGGCTTTTGATTTTTTCCGTGTGACAGATGCAGACTCCTTTTCAGCTTGGCTTGCTCTTGCACCCACAGCAGCGATGCTTTGATCATGGCTCGGGTAGTCTAGCACATCAGCAGTGGATAAGGTGACTTGGGAAGGTCTAACCCAGCCCTAGGGCTAGAGCAGAGGGAGTTGCAAGATGTCTGCGACGATGGAAGACATTTATGTCATCTTTCAGGAAGCTTCTCTACCTTGAACTGACTGGCAAAGGTTAGACTAAACTTTCTGTGCTCATTAATAAAGCCTCTGTGGATGGGGTCCAAGCCAAACCTGTGAACAGCCTCTATCTCTGACTTTCAGTTTGTTACAGCATTTACATTAAGTTGTAGATAATGTGCTCATAAAGCATTAATCTAATACTCTGAATTATGAAGCCGTTGCAGTTGAATTAGTGTCTTTTTACAATCGAGTCTTATTTACCCCTTATGTTCAACTTCCTGAAATAAACTCCTTCCTACCTAAAATTTGCATATCTGCTTTTTAACAAATCTGGTAGAACTGTTAAATGGAAAGTATGAGGTAGATTAGTGAAGGCATTTCACAGGCTTGGGCAGGTAAAATGAGCTGCAGTATTTATTTTGCAATAGCTTCCTCCATTTTTAAACCATGTCCCGAAGTTATTGTGTTTTGGAAGCATGAGCTGTAAGAAAGATGCAGATTGCAGAGGATACATGCTGTTCACTTTGAATTTAAATCAGTTAGACATGCAGTAACTCATCTTGTGAGTTTAGGGGGAAGTCAGTTCAAGGCTGGAAGATGAATTTGGCACATATTTACAAAGGCAAAACTATGGGACCCGTCAGCCAAGCATCTTATTAGAAAGACAAGGTAAATTCTGCTTGGATATTCTAAAATAAGGTGGCCCTGAAGTCAGAAGCATGTGTAATCCTAATACTGAATGTAATGGGGTAAATATATTTAAAAAAAATTAGATACATTTCCACAGTGGAAAACCATAAAGTATGTAGATTTGGGGTTTTTTTACTTCGCCAAGGGGTTGTTCTGCTAATGAACTCTGAGAGTGGAGTTTGAACATTACATTATTTGTCAACAACTATGTTTTCCAGTCTGTTCTATTTATCAGATAATTATTTGATTCATATTGCCAGTAAGGTGGAATTATGAGACAGCAAGTGGGGTACAATTTCATTGTTCAGTAATTTTCTGTGAGTCCCTTTAAATCTTCAGGTTGACTACATCAAAATAGCCCAAAATATTTTAAAAAAGTTTGTTTTATATTTACTAACTTCAGGAGAAAAAAATCTTATCTTGGGATGTTAGTTTTGTAATGATATATATTCTTAATATCTGGATAAACCCCTAATCCCACTAAATTCTTTTTTGGCTTCAGTCATATCAGTTGACATTTAGATCCCAAAGTTACTTGCATTTAGGATAGAAATAAATAAACCCTTTTATCAGTTTTCAATTGAATGCTTTTCATTTTTTTAAATCTCTTTTTCTTTCATGATGAGAAACAGTAGATAACTCAAAAGTAGATTTTTTTTTTATTGTCATATAAAAAAGTCCATTTTTGTTACTTGTCTAAACTAGAAGTCCTGTTCTTTTCAATTTCTCTTCCTATGGAAATTTTCCTCATATCTCTAATAACAGAATTACACAAAGATGAACTGAAACAGGCTGCTTCCTGTTGTGCAAATAGCTTTGATGTGTGGGTCTGCCAATACCATTGACTATCAATTGTCAGTTTATATCGAGTACGTGGGATTCAGGGTTAATGGAGGGAGTAGAAAGTCTTCCTGGTAGGAAAAGGCCAGGAGGGATTTGCCAATCTAATTTTGGAGCGGATGGTAAGCGGCACTGTTGAAGGGGCGATGTTCCAAATTCTTTCAAAGCAGTAATTGTTGAACACTTTCTCAATAAACCATCTCTTGTTTCTGATAAACTCACCAGTGTTTGTTCTGCCTCCCCCTTTCCCGACAGGAGGATCAGGCTAAGCAGAACCAGCATCATTGAGCCTTTTGCCTTTCTTAAGCTGAGAGGTTGTTGCATGTTGTGAGAGCCCTGAGGGAGTGGTGCTAGCTGGGCTGTTGGATAACACTGCAGTGGGTCATGCTGGTCATGCTGGGGGGTCCCTAGGCTCTGGGGCAGCCGGACACACCAAGTTTGTCCAGTGTGGAAGGGCACATGCTTTCCAAGAGAACAGAAATCTGGTGACCGTGGTGTTAGCACAAGCTCCATGTTGGGCTATGGTTGTCCTAAGCCCTTCCCTGGGATCCATTACACCTTTGGTGGGCCTTGCTTCTGTTCCCACTCCTGTCATTTTCTGGACCACATCAGCCTCAAGCCAGCTCCTAGCTGAGGAACTTGCAGGTGTTTCCTTCAGCACCACCTCCACCTTTCTCCCTCAGCCTGTGGTGGTGGCCCAGTGCCCCTTCAACCCCCTTCCCTTTTCTAGGTGCTTTCCTCACAGCAGTTTCCTTTCCCCATCACTCATGACTCCCTCTGGTATCTTTTTCTCCACTGAGGCCCACAGCAGCTCTTTATTTTGGATTGTAACAGAAGCATTCAGATATGCAGAACTAGGGCAGTATGAATAGTCTGGGAGCTGCTTTTCAGGAGTGTTTAGATGTTGTCTGAGCATTTTGTAGGACCAATAACCTTGGTTGTTGCTTTGCCTGCCCAAAAATCTACCTTTGTGAAGTTCTGTTTCCAAATTTTGAATACTCATTTCTTCCAAAACTCTTCCGTCTCCTGAAGTAGGTGAGAAAAGATCTCCTGTGGCTGTTTACTACTTACAGAAATGTTAAGAGTAGTCTTGACTAAAATGTAGACATTAGCAGAGAAAATTCTAGGGTGGACATTTGATTGATATGGACATTTGATTTAACTTCCAAGCACCTTGGTTTTAATTCGTAATCTCAGATCTGGGAATGTTTAATTTATATATTTGAATGCTTGGGAGATAGAGAGTTTCCTCTGTGGTAAACTGACTTCAGGCTGAGTGTGGTTGTTGATTTGTGTCAAAACAAAAATAAAATTCCATTATCCAATACAATTTCTCAAACTTTGATCTGACATGAGTAAAGTAGTGATACTGAATTAATTTAAATCATGGCTTCTGACTCCTATATTGTTTGTGTGAAGAAATATCCATAGGGTATTTTTTCCTGCGGACATAAACGAATTTGTGGTTTCTATATTTCACTCTGGGTTTATTGCCTTAAATACAGCACACAGAGAAGCATAAAGGCCAGAGAAGAAACACAAAAATGTCGCTATCAACCCCTGTATGACCCTGCTAAAAGTACCTACAGGAGTGGCCCTTCATTGCATCCTCTCAGGCTGCCTGGTTCTGAGCAAATATTCTTACAAGGATCACTAGAAAGAGGAGTTACTGTATAGAAACTAAGTGTGTGTCTGTGTGTGTGATAGATCATGCAGTCAGGGAAAGTATTTTAAAATTAGTATTTTAAGTCTTCTGTAATTTTCAGCAAATCAAAACACATTATTGTGTGAATAATATATAAAATAGAGATAACATTATACATGCATGCTACATTTCTGTATCTGCATACCCAAAGAAAGTTTTATTCAGTCCCATAATTTTTCTCAACCAATTGCTGTAAAAAAAAGTCTCACTTCTCTTACATCTGTCACTATAGTATCTGAAATATGAATATACATTCAGACAGCAATATCTTGGTAGACTGCAGAGAGGTTTCTGCTGTTCCCCAGACTGTGACAAAAATAGGTGTTCGATAAAGTGGGGGGAAAAAAGTCCTCTCTTGCTTCAGAATTTTTCAATTTTTATTTTAATGACAACTGTTTTAGTGTTTTGTTTTCTGTTGCCTTTATTTCTTCTTCTACCTCAACTTGTTTTTCCAGTAAAGAATAAAGCAGAGCTGTGGGGTAAAGCAAAAGAAAGCAGGGAAAGAAGTAGGATTTACTCATTCCTAATTTTGACATAAATCTTCAGAGAAAAGAGGGAATGAATGAAAAAGTTTGTCCCAGAGCTGTCAAAGGAAAACATTACTGGAAGCTGTTACAGTTTTTGAGGAATTTGAATCATCACCACTTGCAAGGGAGCAATCAGCTGCATTTGCTTAGCAATGCAGTGAACTGAGGTTTCTTTTTCCTGACTGCTGATGCTGAATTACTGGCACTGTTTGACTACTTTCTGAAATACTCCATTCCTTAGGCACAACATTTTCTGGGATCCAAAATGTAGTGATGATTTCTGTAGATTAGATTTATTTGAAATACCCTGGTGGAACTCATTGCTTTGGTACAGAGGTTTCATCTGATCCTTGCTTTTAACATGCACATTCCTAAATTGAGAAACCCATTGTTCGGCCTGAAACCATGAAGGACACAGATTAATCTACCCAAAACCAAAGCACTTAATGGGGAGTAGCCTTCAAAACATGTATACATGTGTTTGTACTTGGGAAGTGTCTGTATTTTGTGCCACCCAAATCTTTATTATTTTTAAAGGGGTGAGAATCATTATTTCTGGAAACAAAGAGTGAAGGGAATGCGAGAGGGCACTGCTTACTGAGATTTTTGCAAAAGTATGTGACCCAGAAATTTCAGTGTCCTCAGTGTTGCCAATGCATGAATTGCTCTAGGCAGATGTGTATGTATGCAAGGGGATTTAAAATATTTGGTTATATATGTTTAAGTGCATGTGATTTTATAGGTAGGACACGTTTGTTTCTCACAACTAAAATCTATTAGAATGCAAAGTGCCCTTTGCTGGACACCATTTGGAATATTAAACAGAATAAAACTTTTTAAGTGCTGCAACTGCTTAATGTGCCAAATCAGCAGATAAAGTTTTTTTATGCTTCCCCTTGTCCTGTGACGTTTAAAATATCCTGCTCACAGCCATCCTTACCTTGCCTAATTCTGGCATTATATCTGACATGAAACACTTCCATCCTGAGGTGGGTCCTTGACAGTCTTTAATATGACAAAATGATTTGGGCTTCCTGTCATTCAGCTTAAATCACTTTTCTATCCATGCATAAAAAAAGCTCCAGTGCAATCTTTGATGGCCTCAAGAAAAACACGTCTGGTCCCAGCCCAACCCTCAGCTGCATGGCACTGCATTGTCATCATAATTGGATGTGATAGATTTTCACTCTGCTTTACTAAAATTTTGTTTGTAATTGAGTAAATGTGCCACTTGCAGTTGAAAATAAATTAGCCCAGAGCAACAGCAACTTGAGTGTTTTTTACAAGTATGTGTGTGGGCTTTTTAAATACGTGCACACGTACATACTTACATACATACATACATGCATGCACGCACGCATATACATATACGAACACATACAAATATAAATATAAAAAACCAGAACAGGTCAAGTGCATAGCTAGGATTAGCAAAATATGCCTTTCATTGTCAAATGGCATCCCGAACTCTATTTTCTCGGTGTGTGTTGTACATTTTCTCCCTCAGAGAGGGTGAAAACATAAAAGCAATACAGCAGACTGCAGCGTGGGGGAGGGTTTCTTTCCTTCCTCACATTTTCTACTTTTGTCAAGCCACCTGAGAAGTTGATATGAGAAGGGCATTTTAGAATAAAGACATTATTCTGACAGCATATACAAATGAAATAAAATTGGCCTAAGGCTTTGATGCCAGAACCTAAATGGAGAGCTGAGACTTAGCAATGCACTAGTTTAATACACCAGAGAAATAGAACTAGAATAATTTGCAATGCAGGTTGATGAAAGAAGAAATTATAACAAACCCAGAGATTAAAGTAGAGTTTCCAGCCTGTGTATATTCACATCTGCACTCAAGTTGACCCATAAACATTGCAAGAGAAGCAACTATGCACTTTTCTCTTCTTTTGGAACAAAGCTGTTTGACATGCAGAGATATCAGGTCAGGATCTTGACCTTGGCACTCCAGAGGGAAGGATCTGAAGGTCTCACAGTTTTGGATGAAGTCTTCTTCATGGACATCTCCTGACTTTAGAAATAGCCTCCATCAGCCACATTAAGCTATTGCTCTGGTCTCTGAGCAGACAAATGGGCTTTGTGGTGGAAAAGAAGGAATCCTTGAGAGAAAGAAGGCACTCACAGGGCACCTTGTGCATGCCATGGATGCTCTTTTTACCTGTACATGTGTACACACATCCCTAGCTCTCTCATGATCCAGTTACTTTCCTTAGTGTAGAAACTGTCAAGTTAAGGAATTTTTTGGGTTTCATGGTGGTACAGCATTTATAATAAGAAGTGATCCTATGTGTTACCACAATACAAAAAGAAAAAAACAAGAGCCAGGGGCTTAAAGACTGAATTTTTTCACGTTAACATAGGGGTCTGTTTATTTTCATATCCTCCAGAAGACCTCTTTTATTGGTCTCTAGTGTTTCTCAGGTTTGTATGACCCAAATATGAATTGTTTGACTTTTTTTGCAATAGGCATTTTGGCAAGTACTGAATTCATTTTATGGTATTAAGTCAGCTGTAGAGAAAAATAAATAAATTGCTGAAGTATCAGAGCCAATTATGGGCACTGGTTCATGTGCTGGATTCTGCATTTCTCTTTTAGATATTTAAATGATTTGAATGCACAGGCCCAGTCATTCCAAGTCTTTGGATGTATTTAAAGCAATTGAAAATCCCTTTTCAACACAAAAGCCAAATAATGTTATAGCCTCTTTAACATATACTTATGGTTACCTTAAGATTGTGTCAGGATGTAAGTTTTAACATAAAATAAGACTTCCTGGTAAAGGAGCATTTAAGTCACACAGGAGAAGTGATATAAAGTACAAGTAATAACAACAACTACCCTTGTTTTTTTTTTAGAAAAAACCAAACCATGTTTCAAAGAATAAACTATCCTCATCTCCTAGAACAGGTCACTTCAGTTCCTTCAGAAGCTTGATTGAAACAGAGTGATTTGCAGCAAATAAATATAAGTCATACAGACTTATACAGGGTTCTCCTAAAGGGAGGCTTTGCTAGGATACAAACTACCCTTAGGGAGAAAACTAACAATTCAAATAAACCAGTCATTAATTTACGTCTAACTCATAAGTCTGAATCCTCCAAGTCATTAATTTTGGGTGGGAAGGGCAAGAGTACTTCTCTTGTCTGATTCTGTCTGTAGAGTAAGAAGATAGTGCTGCTATCTCTTTCATTGGGAATTTATGTACATCAGAAAAGCAATAATAACTTTTTCACAAGTATACCAATTATCACAAGTAAACAGCTCCTTCAAGCCTGATGGCAAAACCTCCAGCATGCCAAAGCAGCGGTGCATTTGTTTATTACCATATAGAGTTTAACCTGTTTTTACACTAACTGTCTGATTTCCTGCTTTTCACGCAGATATAAAAATTCTATGCTAGGGTGTAAAGGAAGGCAAAGCTTGTAAGCAAGAGCTGGCCAGCTGGTGATGGAGGTTATTAACTGAGGACAAAGCAGACATTTACAACAGTGGCACAGAAAAGGGAGAATTAAACAGAGATCTTTAGTAATGTTTTTCTCCTTCAGAAATATCACTTTGTCTACAGCGATCCAAACACTTGGGGAAAAGAAAGAAATAAAAGTAATATGAATTTTTAGTCTTCCCTTAGGCATTTTCCATGCTCTAGATATCCTGACTGTAGCAGAGTACCCTAGCTCATCACCAAACAATGTCTCAAATATGCCCTTCCCCTCACTGGCTGGAGGGACTAATTTATGAAGAGAGATTAAAAGAATTAAATATAGATAGCTTCGCTAAGTGAAGACTACAGTGGGACAAAAGAATAGCCTACAAATACATGGAGGGGGTAAATTCCTGAGGGAGGTGAATTATTTAGGACAATAGGAGTGGGTTTAACTAAGAGTAATGGGAAGAAATTAAGAATAGGAAAAATTAGGCTGAATATATAAAAGAATCCTTCTTGACAGCTAGATCAATTTGGCCCTTGGGAAGTGATGAAAGGCCCATCGTTTGGTACATTTAGAGGCACGCTTTGACGAAACATCATTTAATGCACTATGGGAAACCACTTGCAGCGGAATACATGAGAGGAGCTGATAGATATTGTTGGTCTCCTCAATCCTTCTGTAAAAAATCTCATCAAACCAACCCTCCAACTCCACAGATCAACTTTGTCATCACCCCACTTGGACCACGTGGATCCATATTGTTGCATGAGAGCTACACCACCACCATCCCCTTGCCCAGGTGGAGCCTAGTAAATCCTGCAAGCTCTTCCCTTGGCCTGAGTTCATGTGGAAGGTAGAGATGCAAATGATGACCACCTCCATCGCAGAGCTCCTTCAGAGGCCAAATTATCCTTTCCCTCCCTTTTTTTCGACATCGCCCCATAGAGGGGCTGCAGAAATGTCTTCATTTTTGAAATCCTCTAGCACAGATGGCTTTATGTCGGGAGCCCCTCTGAAACTGCAAGTGTTTGAAATGCCTCCCTCTCCGCTGTCTTTCAGGAAGATAATGCTCCTAGCCACCATCAGTGAGAGCAGTAAGCACTGCAGCATGAGAATTACATTACCTTTGAGGTTTGTGTCAGGTATAAAAAGGTGGTGATGGCTTCACCTTACATCTGGGAGGAGGAAAATGGTTTCTGTAGCTACCTTCAAGAGTCTCTACCCTGTCCTGTGCCTGGACATAAGAAGGAGATGCAGTACATTAAAGTTTGTACATAAGTTTGTCATAATTAAAACTGCACTAAATAGAGACTTGGAGTCTATCACTTTTAGAGAAGTGGGGCAGACAGCTACACTCTACATGGCATTGCTGTTCATTCAGGCCCTCAAAAGAGGAATAACATGTTGTTATAGAAAGGTGTGGCTTTCTAGATGCATCTGTCTTCCATCATATTCAGGAGCTCCATTTTGACACCTTAAAATCCTTAAACCTTCTTAGTCGAGACATAGAATTATAATATTACATGGAATGTTTCCCTATTACCCCTGCAAACCTCTCTCATCCAAAGTCTTGCCATGACCCCGTTAACTCCTGATGACTGTGCCACCACCCTGAGGGATAAGTACCCCAGGGAAAAGCAGCTTTGAGAAGGAGCAGTCTCACACAAAATGAATTCAGAAACTCTAGTTTGTCATTTTGCCCTTCTTTTGCAGGGAAAAAATACCCACCATCAACAAAAAAACCCACGCTAGTGATTTCTTTTGACTTAAACTGGGCATTCAAAAAGCTGTTTTTATTAATGAATCATATTAAGCCATCAGTGAAAGGCTCCCTGACTCTGTTTAAATAACAGGCTATGATTCCTCCCTCCCGCACCCCCCTTCCCTTTGGCTCCACTGCTATTAATTGAGGAGTTTCTTTGTTTCTTTTCTAATGAAGCTAACAGAACACATCTGTCAGGTGCTTGTATTCTTCACCCGTCTATAGTATGTAATAGCCCAGCTGGAGGCTATAATGCTACACAATACCCCTGGCCGTTACAGCAACTATTTATTCCTGGGCTTTTCCTCAGATAGGGATTTGAAAAAAGTCTGAAATTTGGGCCTAATTGCTATTTACACAGCGATAGACACCTGTTCTAGCTGAGACACTGGCTCATGAATCCCACACCTGAGACCTTAGGGAAAAGGAAGGGGAAAATTTCAAGCAGCTGCCAGTCCGGTTCAGAAACAGAGAGCTTTTCTATGAGATATGTACGTACAGTAGATAAATCCGTGCCTGTGTATTGCCATAGCTACTGTTTCACGGCCAAATGTTCATTTAAAGGCTTAACATATGCTGGTTGTGTGGACACATGTACACAACCGGGAGGAAAGAGTTTTCTGCCTTTGCTTCCACGTTTTTATTGGTCTCTCCCAAATTCTTGGTGCCAGGATTTATTTCTCCAAGGACCTGTGGCTGCGGGTTGCCACCAGCCACCGAACTTCCACTCTTGCCTCATGTTGTGCAGCACAATCGCTCCCTTTCCCCCTTGTTTATGCAAAGGATCCTGCTCTTCCTCTTTGTTTTTGTTCAGGGGAGCTTTTCTTGCCAGTGCCCTCCTCAGGAGCATTTGTGCACGGTGGGGACTTTGTTCTCATAAGGCTGCTAAGAGTGAAGGGGCAGTGTAAAGCCATACATGAATCTCAGTTAGCAGCCTCTCCAATGCAGTTAAGAGTGAAAATTGATTAAAATGCAACTAGCTCATAAAACTCCCCGTTTATTACCTCAGATGTGCGTCAAAGACACAGAAATGGAGAAAAGGATTCTTTCCTTTTCTTTCCTCTTCTGGTCATTGTCATTCCTCCCCCACTATAGGTTTCTGTCATTCTTCCCCCACTCTATGTTTCTGTTCCGTGCCAAACAGCCCCATTCATTAGGTGCGGGACAGAAATAAAATGTTATTGCCCTGCTACCTTATCAGACAACAATGTCCTCTGCTGCTGCCAAGGAAAGGAGCTGGGGTGCCTGCTTTTTGCAGAACTTCTCCCTCCAGTCAGGGGGCCCTCTGAGATTTTCAGTCAAGACCTCTCTTTTGTGAAAAGACCTTTAATTCAGGCTGTTTCTTCAATCCAGCAATGCTCTGTCATCCCAAGCCCACCTTCACAACACTTTTGTTTTGGGGGGAGGGGAGAGACAGGAGAAGGGGTTGAGTAATTAACTGGAAAAATTGGTTCTTATGTCATGCAAAAGACTTCTGAGAGCTGCTGAACATCAAATACAAGAAGGGAAGGTGAGGAATAGGAAGGTTAATAAATGGATTTTTAAAAAAAAAGTGAGAAAAGCTCACACAAGGGATGAAATAAGACTACTGAGAAAAGTGGAATATTCTAGAGGCTTTTAAAAACATGTATATCAGAAACAGAAAGATGAGTCAAGGAGCCAGCAGTGCTTTTAAGATGGGGTGGGACACCCAGATTGGTGAGAGATGAAGGGGATACTGCTAATATTAATTATTTGCCGCAGGGCTCACAAAAGCAGTTCAGTAGCTGAAGACAAAAAGAGAAATTCATTTCCCAGAGGAGAAAGAAAGAAGTAGTGAGTGATCCCAGGGTCATTCCAGGACAGGTGATAATGAAATTAGAGTTAATGAAGATGAAGAAGACACTAGAGCCAGATGAGCCTCCATCCCAAGATTATGAAGCTGATGCTGATAACAAATGCTCCCTGCACATGAAGAGGTACCTTAAAGGTAGACAGCAACCATGCCTGCATCTGATTTAACAGGAGCTCTGTTTACCTTTTTCTTCTAAAGACTGAAGTTCTAGTAGCTGCTGAGTGCCTAGGAGCAGAGACTCACCCTGATAATGCTGCTAATGCATCTTCTCTTTCTCTGGAATAGGCTCCAGATTAAAGGGAGCAGGTAATACAGGATGGATTAGATATAACTTCCTTGCTATTTGGCCCTCTATGGCACTGGGACAACTTTCGGATGAAAACAAATCCTCGATCTCTAGTAGAAGTGAAACTATATATACACTTATGCGTAGGTATTTCCATTCCTCACTGACGAAGCTCTACATGATTTTGAATATAAACCAGAGGAAGAAAGATGAAAGGAAACAGAAATAGTCTCTTTCAGAGACAATAAAGTGATGAGGAGACTATGAAGTGACAAGGAGAGAGCTCTGATCCACTGCTGGCTTGTGACAGGGTGATTTAAGGAGATTCTGCCTCCAGCTGTAGCCTAACCAATAGGTAAGGGCACAGTGAGTGAGTCTTCACTGTGGTGGCACTTATTTCGACTGCTTGCTATAATTTTATATTTAAAAAGGTGCAGCTTTGGGGATGTGCTGTCTGTACTGTTGTGTGTGCAGTCCCTAAGAAACAAGTGTGTGGTTACTGAACGTCCACAAAGAGAAGACCTTGGGTCTGTGATCCTTGCTGAACAACATCCCTGCTGATTCACATCCCAGGTTTAGCAGAGCACACAGCT
Organism: Chaetops frenatus; assembly: GCA_013400775.1. Taxonomy (NCBI): domain Eukaryota; kingdom Metazoa; phylum Chordata; class Aves; order Passeriformes; family Picathartidae; genus Chaetops; species Chaetops frenatus. The sequence goes on along the minus strand of VZTR01001692.1, from coordinate 393,148 downwards.
TTTCATCATTTTTAAGTGCCGTGACAAGATGTTAGTACCCTACCTGTCTCATCCATGTTTAACCAGTGTGATGCTTTTACTGCTTTGTTCTGGACTTGTGGTTTTGTCCTCAGTACCAGACCTATCCACTGCTCCTCTCTATTTATGCCTGTATGCAGTTTATTTCACCTGGTTTCATAGATGAAATCTTTCTTAAATTTTTATTCTTAACATTGCTGTATGTGTTGCAGATCACATAATCTTCTTTCCCATTTCTGTTGCTATAGATGTCTTCACCTGAGCTACAATAAGCTGGTCATCAGGGCAATCCCTTGAAACATCTTTCTACTGTGAAGGTTTTGCAGGACAGTGCCTTGATTTTTTTTATTTTCCTTTTTTGTAATCAAGTGAAATGCTTTTCAATTGAGAATGAAAACATTATGTTTTTGATTAAATTGAAGTTATCCTCTCATAAGTCAGCTTTTTGTATGATGCTCCCTCAAAACTTTTTTGTTGTCTAGGTAAATAATGCTCAGTGGTCTTTCTCTCACTGATTCTGGGTGTTACTTGTGAGTGATATCTCTCAGCACTGTTGGCTACAATGTTCTTCATTAAAAATATGCCTATACCTTTGGCTGGACTAAGCCCCATTGAATATTGCATTATTGAAGCTCTGTGTGGGTTGTACCTTCCTTGTTGTGGAATTCAGCTTTACAGCTGTGAAAGGTGTTTTTCCCAATCATTAGTTGCACGGCTGAGTTTAGCAGGCTCTGATGTTCACCTTGCTTTCCTCTGTTATGTCCCTAACCAAAATGACTGTATCAGGAAAACCTAGTTGTCAGGATGCCATTTCTGGCTCGGTTAAATTTGTCTTATGCAAAGTTCAGGGTGAGTAGCACTGGCCTCACTAAATGTTAAGAATTTTTTAGGCAAGCAATGGATGTTTGCAGTCTGTGTGAGGCCATCATCGCTTTGGTTTGGCTCTTTATTTATGGGTGAAGTTCTAGATAAAAGGGAAAGAAGAAGTTAATGCATTTTAAAAGTTAGTTGTTTATGAAAGCTCTTAGTTTCTATTTGTCAGCAGTCAGAATAATCAGGAGCAGTGTTTTGTTTCCAGCTCTGGCTGATTCTCATATTTCTGTCTAAACTTGGTTAAATCTGAATGGCAGGTTACTTTCAAGCTTCCCAACATATTCTTTTTAATGACAAAGTGTAAAAAGTGTAAGTTGGTCATTCTGAAGTTTTAAAGTTCAGAGAGATACTTTGCAAGACTTAATCATGATTTAAATCTCAGCCAATTCTGCTCATTACTGCAATATTATCTTGCTAGTTTTGTTGAAAAACAACCTTTGAGAAGTCCTGCTTATTTTCAGCAGCTCCACAGCCAAGATCAAGCACAGTTAGTCTTGGAGCAGGAGAATTTAATACTGTATGCTTTGATCTTCCTCTGTGAAATATTCTCCAGACCAACATTTATGTCTGTTACAATCTGAAATACAGAATATACATACTCATCCAATAGCATATATATGTGTGCCTAAAACCAAAAGCATATACATCTAAGAAAGAGGTCTCCTGAAATCAGTGAGACTGTTCCCAGATAAAGCCATTGCACCAGCTATGCAAAGGTTGCAGATTTCAGAACTTTTAAACCCAGATCTAGAAATCAAGTGAAAAATAGGTGGGAAGAGAGCTATGATGACTTATTTGGCTCTTAACTCTTTGGAGCCAGGGTCTCACCACACTCTGTGTTTGCACACTGCCTTGCACAATAGGATTTTTTTTTCCTAGCTGACTTAGACACAGCAGTAATGAAAATGATTAACACTGGCAACATATTTTTGTGGGGCTCTTGGGGTCAGTCCTTTCCATGTGTGAACATCTGGCCACGCAGGCCATCTCCTTCTTACCAGGAGCTGCAAAACCTCCTTGTGGCCAAGACAGTAATTTCTTATAGACAAAATTAATGTTGTGAGAGTATTTACTGTACTTTAAGCTGCCTTTTAATCCTGTGTAGCAGGTGGAAACAAGAAAGAGGTTTACCAGTATGTGAACCATCTGTTCTCAGTGGACTAGCAAAAGGCTGGAGCAACTGAGTGTAGCTATTGGAGACAATTCCAGATGTTGTCCAACAGCATCCATTTGACTGATTATGTGGAATAATAGTGCAATCCAGATGTGATCAAGCTACATCTGAGTTCTAAGTGCAAGAAACTTGCTTATACATGATACAGATATTACACAGTGGCTTGGCACAGTCCAGCATTTAACCTCTTTTCCCCCCAAGGTACAAATGTCAGTATTGGATTTTCTCTGGTTGAATGAATGTGTCACAGAGCAGATTAACCACTGGCAGTGAAAAAGGACTTCCACTTGCCAAAACTAAATTTTTCACAAATGGATCAAAACAGTGTGAGGTACAGAAAAGAAGCAAGACAGCAAATCTTGCCAAATTTAGTCATGATTCATTAAACTGAACTTAAGACCTCAGTGTATGTACTTTATCCAGAAGCTCCTGCTTTCAGCTGGCAGGATGTGGAGGCTTGTATGTGCCCACATGTCTGTGTGTACATGTGCACTTGGGGATGAGGTGGCAGGGCAGTAGCTAATCAGAAGCTAATCAGAAGCTAATACCCATCACAACAGAGTTCCTCAAAAGCTCACTACTTTCTTGGCTATCTCAATTTTTACAGCACAGACTGAATTTCCCCTCTCACTCTCTGGGTAACGTTGCTGTTCCACCACTTAATGTTGTGCTTTGCTGATTGCAGAGCAGTGTTCGAGGCTTGTGGGATGGGGGAGGACCTGGTCCCTGCGAGCCAGGCTGGGTGGAACATTTGCTGCTGAGGGAGCACAGGCTGCCTCTCCATGCTGGGTACAGCTGCTAGCACTCCTGGATGTCTGAGTGCCTGAAAAAATATGCCTCCTTCCTCCCTCCCTAAACCTGAGTGGCATCTGTTATTCCAGCACAAGGAATCTCTCTTTTTTCTTTACATGATAACATGGGTTGTGTGGTGTAGTCAACGTGTTGAAAAGAATTGATGCCATCCAGAGGGACAGGCTTGAGAGCTGGGCCTGTGTGAACTTCATTAAGTTCAAAAAAGCCAAGTTCAAGGTCCTGCACCTGGACTGGGGAAATCCCAAGCACAAATACAAGCCGAAGGATGAGCAGATTGAGAGCAGCCCTGTGGACACGGCATTGGGGGTGTTCGTGGATGGAAGACATGACCCAACAATATGCACTTGCAGCCCTGAAAGCCAATTTCATCCTGTGTGGCCAGCAAGATGAGGGAGAGGATTTCCTCCTTCTACTTTGCTCTCTTGAGACCTCACTCTGGGGTCTCAGGGTGAGAGGAACATGGGCCTGCTGGAGCCAGTCCAGAGGAGGGCCACAAAGGAGATCAGAAGAGGTCTGGAGAACCTCCCACAAAGGCAGGCTGAGAGAACTGGGGCTGCTCTGCTTGGCGAAGAGAAGGCTCCTGGAAGACCTTACAGCACCTTCCAGTACCTGAAGGGCCTGCAGGACAGGAGAAGGGGAAATGGCTTCAGACAGACAGAGGGTGGGTTTAGATTAGATGCTGGGGAAAAATTCTTTGTTGTGATGGTTGTGAGGCAACAGTGTGAGTGCTCAAAGCTGTGGAAGCCCCATTCCTGGAAGTGTTCAAGGCTAGGCTGGATGAACAACTAGGCTTTGAACAACCTGTTCTAGTAGATGGCATTCCTGCCCATGGCAAAGGAGTTGAAATTAGATGATTAAGGTGCCTTCCAACCCAAACCATTCCTTGAATCTATGACAGGTTGTTTAAGTTAGCTCAGCTCACCTTGGATTCAGTTCTTGCTGGAAAACTTAATTGACCTTGTTATTTATTATTCTTTCAATTTTTCTGCTCTCTGAGAAAAATAGTCAATGGCAATAACTTTATACCTTCTTCTGGTTCACTGATTCTTTTGTTTCCTTGTATCATTTCAAAGGCCTTTATCAGTTTTCCACTTCTGTGGTTTTTAAGTTTTACATGTTTATTGCCTTGTTAATTATCATAAAAAAGAGTAGGAGAGGAAAGACGGGGAAGAAAAATAGGATACACTCTTCTGTTATTAATATATAATGGATGCAATAATGTCCAATTGTTCACTACCAAGTACTAGCATCCACAACAGTGAATTGCAATGCAATGTGTTGTTGAAATGTGGTGACTGCAAGGGTCAAATCACAGATCTGTTTTCTGTTTCCTTTGCCTTTACATAACTGTTCTCTGGGAGATAATTGCAAACACAGGCATCTAGTAGGCTATGGAAGAGTAAACCAAAGAGCTGTGCTGGGCTGCTGGAGTACACATGTAAGGTCAGAAGTGGCATTGCTGGATGTTAGAAAGCATAAAAAAATAGTATCTCCTTTAAAATTAGCAGTTCTATGTAATTCAAACTAGAAGAGTTTAAAGCTTGCTAAAGGTTTCTTATCTCTGAAAAGTGGGGCACCTTCAGTAAAGTGGGAGAAAATCAGTGTTGAAAGAGAGTCCAGGTGACTGAAATTACTTTTAACTTGAAGAAGATTCTGGACCAATAACATCAGAGTTGTTACCGGCGTAAATACATAGTAAAATGAGTATGGAAACTATGTAATGGCTACCTTTCTGTGGCAAGATTTCAAGTGCCATGGCTAAAAGCACCTGTAGTGTCATGGTGGGAAACTATAAAGTGCTTGACTTCATGCTGGATCCAGCTTGTTTGTTTCATGACTGTCATGGCACAGAAGTAGGTGCTTCAGCGGACAGGCAGTGGAGCAGGACATGTGAAAATTGCACCAAATCTTCCTGCAAGCAGACAATGCCTTGGATGAAATTGTCTTGTCCTAACTGAAAAATATGTCTTGATTCAAAATCAGTAGGGAAAGAATGGATTAAATTGGTTTTTTTTTTTTTTTTTTTTAAACAACCTAAAAGCAACTGTATCACTACTCTAAGTTAGGTGGTATATTGGATTGAAATATTGGTACACATAATAGAGTGTAATGACAGTCAGAGAGCCAAACAGCCTGACAGATCCAATAATTTCATGGAGAATCAGTTTCTAGTTGATCCTAAAATGAGGACATCCCTGCCACTGAAGGCAAAGAAGCTAGTTGACAGCAGCAGTCTGATCCAGGTAGACTCCAACCAGATCAAAAGTTGTGGGCAGCCTAAAACTCTTCTTTTGGATACTGAGAAGTGCAGGGGGAAATGTTGGAGCAATTCCCTTTCCACTTAGGTTGATTTTTTTTCAGTTCCCTGTCTATGTCAGGCTGACAGCAAGCAGACAGCTGTGTTACTAAGAGATTGTCTGGATAGTGTCTCTTCTGCAGGAGTGCTGATTTATGAAGTTTTACCGAACAGCATAAGCAGGAAATATGACCCCGAAAGGTAGAAGTGGTGCATTTTTCAGGGAATGCAAATGAAATTGTCAATATAAAGGAGAGGAGGATATGGCTGATAGCTGGGAGATGCCCCAGGAGCAGGTGAGTGAGGACAGGGAAATCATCTCATTCAAGACAAGAGGAAACTCAAAGCAAGAAACTCTGGAGTAAACCAAGAAGCCCAACCCTGGAAGAGCAGCCAAGCTGACTGACCTCATTGGATGTGTTTAGTTCAAAGAGCTGGTGCAATATTGCAGGGTGTGACTGGTTCTAAGGTCCCCACACCTTGGGGGAGAATTTGAGCAAAGGGCACTGTAGCCCTGTGTAAACCCAAGCACTTGGTTTCCTCCTCACAGGGGTGCAGGAGAAAAGGGTCTGTGTTAGAGTAGGGTGAAATGAGATCCAGCCCTCTCTGGTGTTGTTAGATTTAGCTGAAGTTTGATCTTGAGACACAGTATGACATTTAGTTCTTTTTTGGCTGCTTACAGGTTTGCAATTGAATGTTTGACCCTGAACGAACAATATATGAGGGAGCTTTTCTGCCTTCAGTTTTTATCCATCATGTTGCTTTGCAATAAACATGTCTGGTGTAATCTGTTGCTGAAAACTGAGGTATGGTATTTAGGGAGGAATTAGTTTAAAAGGCAGCTCTAGTGCCTGTCACCTAGCATGGGCTCTACAGGTCTCAAAAGTGGGGAGGTACTCTCTGTCAGCCTGCCTGCCAAGCCAATATAGAATCAGGGAGCTGTTCATTACAGATGTCTTTGAACTCCTGCATAGCTCTAGCCCAAAGGCTCTGGCCCAGGTCCTACAAGCTCTGAATACTTTCTTCAGAAAAGCTGCAATGCTCAGGGGTTTGCTGTGCTTGGTCTGCAACGAGAGCCCTTCCCTCTCCCGGTGCCATCAGCACTGCTTTTCCATCACTCCATGCACTTCGTTTGCATGCAGAAAAATTTATACTGATAACTTAAAAAGTCAACATCAATGACCGGAGTCAGAGCAATAAAAGTGAAGTGCATGGCTGCTGCCAGGCTTCTTTCTCGCTCCTTGGTGTTCTGGCTCCAGCATTCGAGCGATAGATTTAAATATAAAACAGATCATTAACGGCTGGCTCAACATCTGCTAATATTATTTTCCTTGCATTGTCTGTGCGTCTTTGTTTATCTCAGTGTGCTACTTTGTTTTTCCCCTCTTATAATAAGGATCATTCCTTTATTTTAAAGCGCCGCATCAATTTTCAATTGCTTGGGCTCTTGGAGCCTCCCACGCTTTGCCCACATGCTTGCACCGCACGAAGAGGTGGAGAAACAAAGCGAACGCGAAGCGTGGGATGATTGTTGCTTCAAAAAACAGTAATTAAGAATCTGTTAGAAAAATAACAACTGAGTTTAATAAGAGCTTAACTTAGCTGCGTGAGCTGGACAGAGAGAGACTCCTGGGCTGTCTCACAGAAACCAAGCAGCTCGACTCCTCGGGAGTCTTTCAAGTGACATTGAAGTGGATTCATGGAACTCCAGTAAGAGGCATTGTTCTTGTTTCTATTGGAGAGACAGCTAGTCTTTTTTCTTTAAAAAGAAATTATAACAACCAGCACTGTGACAAAAAGTCAAATACAAAATTGAAAACTTTAGTATAAAATCTACCCTTATACTAAGATAGCTGATTTATATCCACAAAGTCCTGGCAAATTCTCAGCTAAGTCCCAAAGCCTCTTGTTATTATCTGTATCTCTTTACCTCCCTACCATGGTGCAGATGATGCAATATGCAAAATCACCAGCTGTTCACATATTCATAAAGTACTTAAGCTGAGTGAATTGAGGATGGAGTGTACTTTTTTACCTTGAAATTCATCTATATTTCTTATGCCTCTTAAAGTTCATAATATTTATCCTGATGAAAAAGAACTAAAGAGAAATATTAGATCTGTAAATACCTACTGAACATAACTTTCTGTGAAGCAGATGGACCTATAATATTATCATATGAGTACTGCTGTCTTCTGCTTAGGCCTGTTCAAGAGGATCTCACTCCTTACTTGCCAGAGACAAGTAAAGGAGTCTTTCAAGTGGTCTTTCAATTTTTTGTTTTCTGATAGGCAGAAATAAAAATCTCCTTTCCTCTTCTTAGCCATCCACAGGTCTCTCTTCTCAAGAGATCTTTCACTGTGTGAGATGGTTTCTGGTTGTCCAGAAGAGTCCTCCACCCTGAAAGAACATCCAGTGATGATCTCCAGTGGAATCTCCACCACTTTTAAGATCATTTTAGTTCAGGAAGCCCAGGTTCAGTACTTTATTGCTGGTCCCGGGGCTAGGAAGCACAGCATCTCCCTTTGTGCCCCTCACCTGGGCCTGAGACAGCAGTCTTGAGCTGCTGGCATGCTTACTGCCCCTGTCTTGGAGACAAATGACAGAAGATGACTGTAAAGCATGGTCAAATTCCCCTTCTGTAACATCTATGTGTCCAGAGGTCTCCTGTGTCTGTTTTAATCTTTGGTGCTTGCTGGGCCTGGTAGCAATTACTGTACATTTGCCTTAGGAGAAGTCTCCCACCAGTGTAATAAAGACATGGACTGTTTAGTGTCACCCAGAGAGCTCTGGACAGTCCTTCTCTATGGCAACATATTGCCATTGTATTTTTAGGGCCCTTAAATTTGTGAGAGCTGACAGAAGTACGTTAATGGTGACTTTATAAGTAAGAAATGAAGCTGCTCTGCTTGGCATGACTAATTCCTCTCTGCTACCTCTGTCACGCTGAGATTTTATTTGGGAATGCCACATTTCCAAAAGGTTTAATCAATAAAATGTTGCTGCAAGTGTTATGATGGCTGGTAGCAAGTTTAAGCCAGAAATAAATGCAAGTTATATTATCCGTAGTCTCAGGATGGTTGGGCTGGAGGAGAAAGGGACTACTTGCAAAATCCATCACTGGAGTGTCAAAATTTGGAATAATTTTGGTGCTCACCCACACTTTGATTTAAGGAGGTCTTGCAAGACCCTCCTTGCTGTTAACTTAAATATGACCTCGTTACAGTGAAATGTTAGGACAGATAGTAGCTACAGTAGTTCAGTAATGATAACTCAGTAGTCTGAAAATTTCCCTTGGGTATCTCACACAAAACACTTCAAAAGCTGAGGCATGTCATTCTCAGTATTAAGCAATAATTTGAAATACTGCAGATCCAGCTGCTGACTTCCCACTGAATTCATTGTAAATCACATGCATTTGTACTGTCTAAGTCTGGGCAAACAGCTCTCACCCGAAGAAACAAGTTATTCTCAAGTCTGCATAAACAAACCCACACACCAAGCTTATTTCACAAGGCAAAATTCCCCTCCTAAATGCAGGTGGGGAGATCAGACTGTTGACTTCCCTACACGAAGACCAAAAAGACTGTGCTTCATTGTTGTGGAAAGCCAGAATATCTTCACTACTGTCCTTCAACCATCATCCATCTGGTTGGTGTTCCATGGTTTGCATTCACACAAAAAATGGTTTTGGGTCAGTGTCACAGTTTTTTCACCAGTAACTTACAAAGTCCCTGGCATGCATTTGGAAAATGGATGGAAGTGGAGGATAAAGTTCCTCTCATGAAGGGAGAGTTGGAGGGAGATCATCAGAAATCAGGTGGTTCTCCAGCTGTTGTAGCCCATCACCAGCCTGAGCAGACTCCATGAAATAGCCTAAACTAAGGTTTCCCATCTGCTCCAGGCCTGGCAGCTGCTCCACTGCGTGACAAAACTGAGGACATGACACCATTTTGCTTCCGTGGTTCTACAGTGATTCTCTCATGTTTTAAATAAACTTTTGACTTCTGTCCAAATGCAGTATCTGGGAGAAAAAGTAAAACTCAAACTGCTGGCAAACACATGAAATAGGTGATAAATAGATGCAGTCTGCATGATATTATATGGTAACTGAGCTTGCATAAATCATAACTTTTCAATCTTTCATTAAACTAGCGGGACTGGGTTTTAGCATACATTTTTTTAAGACTAATAGTAATTTAACTATGATGAGGAATAGATCACCCACACCAAATCTGTTCTGGTTCACCACAGTCCAACTTCTCACTTCTTGATAATTTTTCAGAAACCAACCTGGAATTCTACCTGAACATCTGAAAAAACACCTGCCTCCAAAACATGTGAAAGGCTTCAGCATGCAAATTATTGAGAGCTCCTGGACAAAGAGTTTCAAAGGCCCTAATTCTTCCCACTGCTTTGAACTGAAGTTTTATGTCCCAGATTGCTCTCATCTGTGGGTCTTGTTGAGAGAGCTCCCATAAAGCAGGTGCCTGCTGGTCAAGCGCTCATGGATTTTCATGAAAGTGCCTTTTGTCATTATAGAAAAGAATTTTAGAGAAAATTATTGATGTATGAGAAATAAATTGCTTTACTGTAGCTACCAGCCATGTAGAGGGAGAAAGCTAAGCAAAAAACCCCATGGAGGTTTTCCTGAAAATTTGAGCCTGTTATATCCACATATTTTTGCAGGGAGGCAGACACTTGCTCTGAGCTCTGACGATTCTCACACAGAGTTTTTCTCATCTGGGCAGATTCTCTGAGGTTTGGCACTGTACTGGTGTAGCCACCTGTTTCCTGGCTGGCTTGGAGTGTGGTCAAATCAAGCTTGAGTTTGCCTACAACACACTGTATAGACATAGCTTTTGATGTGTTCCTCAGCCACATGTAGCACTTTCCAACATAAGGAATGTGGAATAGCAAGTTTTATGACATCTGGTGGTACAAATGCTACCCCAGATTGATTCCTATCCAAAATTACAATCTCAGTTTGTGGGCTGCACTTATTTAGTGTCTGTATCTCCAATGCTTGAGTGTTTTCCTCACAGTTTGCATTTGCCTGTTCAAAATATATTGTGCCTTGTATAGACATGCATGAAAATGGTTGATTTGCAGGTGGAAATGAACTACTCCTAATAACTGGAAATAATGAGAAAAATGAAGAATCACAGAGCAGCTGATATTCTTGTGTTAAATTTCTTGTAAACAAAACAAAGAAAAGAAGTAGAAGCATATGTAATATGGCTGTTTATTGTCCTCAAGTTATGAAATGTTTTCTTGACTGAGCAACATCCCTGCCAAGTGTCTCATGAAGAGCTTTGTTGTGACATAAGTTGAAGTCGAGGAAAACCCATATTGTTGTAGGCATTTTGATCTGTCATGGACTGTGTCTGCGGAATGACTGGACTGTGTTCTCTACAGTGAAGTACACATGTCAACGCCCACAAGCTAATGCAGACTAGGGAAGGAGCAAGATAATAAAAAAAGCTATGAAAACTTTTGGAAAAGAAGCTGAGGAGGGAGAATCTGTACATGATATCTCTGGGACTTGTGGGCGCTCAGCAGCTCCAAAAGAACAGACCGCTGATGTTAGTTCTTAATATATTGACTTAGTTGCTGAGCGGGAGGCAGAAAAACAGAAGTTCTGGGGGGATCTGGCAGTCTGTGCTTGTTTGTCCTCCTTGAGTGTGTGGCAGGATACATCTAAACACATGCTAATCATACTGTAAGAGCTTGGAGGGATAAACAGAAGCATGAAGAGGTTGCTAAAACTTCCAATGTAATTTTTCTCTTCTCAAACAATTGTGCATCAGTTCATTTACTTTGAGCAGGACCTGGTATAATATGGTGTGAACCTGACATGAAAAGCACATGAAGCTAGTCAGGAAGAGTTATTTTTTCTATATTGTACATCCCTGGAAAGCTGTGTTCTTCCTGATGTAGAATGACACTGCAGACACTGTTGGGATAGGTACCCAGGAGAATCCTGGGAATAGATCAGATGTAGGCTCTTGTCCTAAAAGTGCTGTGTCATGTGAGCTCCAATACCTCTCATCTTGCTGATTAAGTGTGAGAGAACAAAGAGTACCCCATCACCCCTCCCAAACTCAACAGCTGCTACTTGGAAGAGGCTTTTTTCCCCCATAATTGGTATTAGATGATGATGATGCCACAGGCTTTGAAATATTGGAAGCCAGCACTGATCACGCTTACAGATAGCTGAACAATGCAATGCAATGTAAACTAGGCAAACAAATCCATCTGGGTTGCCAGAGAAGGCAGAGAAAAGCTCTAATCTTCTAGAAGCAGCTGTTGGCCAAGCTGACATTGAAAGGCATTATTTTTAAAATGAAAGCTTCTGTGCGGGTGATGAAAGCTGCTGCATTTCTTGCTTTGGACTGGAAGCGCTTGTCGGTAGCCCAGACAGAGATCAAAATTATTGAATGCTGCAGAGCAAGAATGATAAGCAGGACCCTCTTCAGTGAGTTATGAATTCCTGTCCACTATGGGACAAGATGGGTTTTGCCAGGAATATCTACTTACTGAGGTAGGGTGGGAGCAGTGCTGAGCCAGGGCAGGACAGCTGATGGTGCACCTGAGCTGGCTGAGAGGCTGTGGTATGCATCCTGCCTGGGATGCTCACCAGACTGAATAAGGCAAGAGATTAGTTTCCCCACCTGATTCCTCCTGGAGAAGTCCCAAAGCATGGGGGAGTTTAGAGCCAGACTTATGAGGCCATGCCAAGTCCTAGGGTGGACCTTGTCAGGATGGTTAGGTGAACAAAACCTTCCTGGGGTAGCTACAGCCTGTGGCAGAAAACAAGTAATGTCAGAAGTGTGGATGTGCCATTCATGTGAACCAAGCTACATCAGTCAATGCAGCTTTATTTCAGGACAAGTGAGTCAAACATAGGGGTTTTGCCAATATAATCTTATAAAGGTAGACAAAAAAGCCCCCAAAGGCTAAAATTACATGTTCATCCTGGCAAGTGTCTTTAGAAAACTAATCTTAGTGCCCCAAAAAAATTTCAGTTTTAAAAAAAGTGAAAAAAGATAGAATAATTTCATTTATGAGGACAGCATTTTTTAGCATTAATAAACTGTGAGTTTTCATCCAGGGTGAAAGGATACAGCTCAAATGTGGAGGAGCGAAGGAGATCTCTTGTTCATACAGTGCTCTCAGGAGGCTGGTGGTAGCTTAGCAATGGCAGCAGCAGCAGGTGAAATAGTTGTAATTTGAATTGGTTTTAACAATCTGTGATGCCTAAGGGATGCTTCAAAGATGGGTATTTTTCTTTTGTGCACTGTGACTGACAGAGAAATAAAAGCCACCCCATAGGAGGATAAGTAGGGTCATTATCCATGCTCAGAGAGGGACACTGGAGCACGGAGGGGGTTTTCTCAGAGTTGTGGAGTCATGGCAGGGCTGTCAGGTGTTGGTAGGGGCTGGGACCCAGGCCTTCTTCGCAGGGAAGAGACAGGCACTGGAGGATGCTGTGCCACAGTCTGTTGTGAGCAGTTAGCAGTTCCCCTAGTACCTGGCAACCAGTGAAGGAGTAATCTTGACTTAAGGCTTCTTGGCTTGAAGGCTGGAAGGAGGAGAATAATATCCAGGGTTAGTACAAAGCCCCCTCTCTGAAAGCAGGTTTTCCTTTGGGCATTGATGCTGGTGGTTGTTTGGCAGAGCAAACACAGAAGTGGAGGAGCAAGCAAAACGTTTCTTTATCCTTTTTGCCGGAGAGTTGAAAGAATCTGACAGGGAGACTTGTTTAGCTGCAAAGCCATATAGACCATATTGTCTTAATACATTCTGTTTTCCTGTTAAATTCCATTTATAAGACTGACAAGAAGACTAATAAAATCTACAAAGAACAAGGATGGTAATTTAGCACTCAGAGAGTGAGAGAGGAGCTGTATCTGAGAAATGCCTATGCTGCTCTCATGTCTTCAAGCCATGCCTGAAGCACAGATATTTCTTCTGATGAGCTACGAGCGGGCACAGAAGGGGTTTTTTTTTAATCACTTTTTTCTTCTGGACAACATTTACTGCCTGTGTTCTGTGGTTTTCTGTGTGAAGTTGTTGCCAGCCAGCTTTACAGAGAAAGTTAAAAGGCTCAGTAGGTACCGTAGCGTTCTGTAAGATGAAAACCAAAGCACCCCAGTCTCAAAGGTTACTCTTGGAAGATGTCTCTCCTCACCTCCCTTTAGTTTGGGGTGGCTTCCACCAGAGCCTTGTCAGTCAAATTTGAGATGTCTTGTTTTTAAAACTGTGTCCATCAGCAGACATGCATGGGTCTCATCTCTCTATCATCTGCTTGGCAATGGCCAGTCAAGGCACTGCACAGATGCAATCTAAAGTAGGGTCAAGGCCTCAACCAAACTTTCAACAGCTTTGTTATTTCTTATTTGCTTTGGTCTTTTTTTTTTTCACATTTCACAAAGCATTTTTTTCCTTTCATTTCACAAAGCACAATTTTTGAGGAAGAAAACAGATGCATTTTTAATGAATATTTAAAAATCTGGTTCAATATTCTTATTTAAACACGTCAGGGTGAATAGTGAAAAGCAAGGGGGAAAAACACCAAAAAAATGAAAACCCAAATCCAAAACACCATTTTGAGGAATGACTCAGACTTGAGATTTATATAGTTATATTTTGGTGTCCAGAATTTTCCCTGAGATCAGCCTTTATCTTAATAGTTCCTGCCCAGCGCTGCTATGTGAGGTGAGCTTGTGTGTGGTTAAACAGCTGCTGCACTCCGACCAGAGGTGGAAGCATTTCCATGATGGTCTGAAAAGAACTAGTGTACAGCATTTGTACAGCTCTTTGGGGATCTTTCTGGATGAAAGGCGCTATTATATGGGTAAGATCATTATCATTATCATGAAAAACCTTCTCAAGGAAGCAATTCCACCTTCTGCTTCTGACACCTCATTTCTCTGTTGTCTCAGGAGCCTCTTTTGTATCTCCTAGGAGTGTCAGTTCACATCTTAATCTCTTTGTATGTAATCTCATTACAGATAATCCATTTGCTAGAGATGTCAGTACTTCTCCACCATGCGAGGAAGGAATTCCACACTGCTCATTTTGTAACTGAACCCAGCCACGTTCACTGTACAAAAGAGACTGGCTGTAGCTGGAGTCTCTGGAATCTTTGTTAGGTTAGGTTTGCTGTGGGTAGGGAAAGGGAAGGGAGGAA
>VZTR01001692.1:325272-378132 GCA_013400775.1 Chaetops frenatus | reverse complement strand
AAGGAAGGAAGGAAGGAAGGAAGGAAGGAAGGAAGGAAACACCTTTTTGCTAATAACATCCAATTATTTTTTTTTCTCCCTTTCATTGTTTACTTGAGAGAAAAATTTTCCCTTAAAAAAAAAAAATCCAAGTTTATAAAAAATGATGATAAAACAAGTTTGAAAATTACTTTTACAACCATCCATCTCCAGTTAGGTCTGCCTGGTAGAGGCAGATGCTCTGTGAGCTTTCCCCACTTTGATTCCTTATCTATAAGTGACTCTTGTCAATTAAGGAGGGTATAGTCTACTCTCAATTCATTAAATGCACCACAATTGTCAGTTAGTGACAGGCTCAGGGGAGGCCAGGACTAAGTAAACATAAGGGATAAATAAGCACAGTTTGGAGAAAAATGAGGCCTCCTTTACATAACATATTTATCCTTAAATCCTTAAGTAAGCTACTATCATTGATAAAAGTCCAAACCCTTACATTCTTAAAGGGACGAGTGGAGGGGGAAAAAAAAGCAGTCACTCTCCTTTGACGGTTTGAAAAAAGAAAAGATGTTTGTACCACTCACTGACTGGCTAATGAATAATCAGATTTCACAGCTTGAGTGCTGGGGTGGTAATTTGGTTGCACGCCATGCTCCAAATCCATGGAATAGTGCTTCATTAATGTGAAGACCTGTATAATCAAACAATTAGCAGTCTCTCTGCTGCTAAAGCAGCTTTTCATCAGCATATATACTTCGTTGTAAGATGAGACTCAAATTACTGGATCTGACAGCAACTAGTCTTTTACTAAATCACAGCAGTAGTAAAGTAGGGTGGACAGAACATTCATTTTGAACCCATTTCTACATATGCAAGAGGTTCATTCTATCCATGCCACATGCCATATATAACGATCATTGAGAAGGTCATGACATTGTAGGTGAACAGAAATTGCACTCAAATGACTAAATCACAGATTAGATTTTTCTTTTAAGTGCCATAAATTGGCAGTGATATGTTGCTACTTCTCACTTCACCTACTTCTCACTTTGTTTGTCGTCCAGGAAGGAGGAAGAGACTCCTACCTGTATTCCAGTACCCCAATGTCACCCCTGCCCCTTCATTTTAGGGGGCTTAACTGTACAGGCAGAAGGAAGCGCCACACGTTTCAACTCTTTCTATATTTTGGCTTTATTAAGGCTCAAGGGCTACTGCTCTTTGCTCTCCAGTTCATTTGCCAACATCACAGCTAGGGAAGAGGAGGTGGAAAAAGTGAAGGTGAGTCCAGAGTGCAGCATTAATCTTCACATACGGGTATGAGTCTCCTGCATACTTCAAGCCCAGAAAGCCTTGGTGCATAAAGTCTCTTATGCCTTCTATCTCCATGCTACGCTGGCCTGGGATGTGGTTGGCACCTTCCAGGGGACAGAAGCATCAATATGGGCCTGAGCAACTGCTTGTGCACCTGCTGCCCCCAGCCTGGTGGGCAATGGAGCTGTTTGTTGGAAGGATGGGACCATGCATAGGATCCGGGTAAGCTAGAAAAGCACACAGAATGATAAAGTCATTTGTCTGTGGATGCTTTGTAGAGCACTGCTTTCTTTAATTACAGACAAGTAAGGCTCAATATTATTTATTTTTGTACAGGCTACATGGCTTTTTTTTTCCTTTCCCAGTGCCTTGATTTTTCCTGAAATGAAGGGAGCGCCAGTGGGTTTGTTTTGCTCTGAGGCCCAGCAGGTGCTTGCTGCTGAGTGCACTGGAAACATCCAGCAAGGGTTTATGATGCTGGCAAAGACATTGCACCAGAACCTTAGCTCGTGTGAGACAGCACAGTGAAGTTCATTTGTGTCAGCTGAGACATTGATCCACTGCATTTAAGATCTAACCAGCAATAGCTGATTTATGGTGAAACAGTGCTGGACTGTTTTCATGAATGCTGTGTTTTGTCTGGTTTTCTTTTCTTTCCTGTTTGTCAAAAATAAAACCAAAACAACAAGAGCCATCTTGCAGGTGCTGTACCTGTTTCAGGACCCAAATGTCTGAAGTGAAACTCACTGATAGCTGAAAGGTTGCTCAAGTACCTATTAGTCTGCCCTACATGAAAAGGTGTTTTCTGAATATCAGATACAGTAGTGATGATGAGTTTAGGTTCACTCTAGGAAAGGCTTTCTCCAGTAACAATCTCAAACATGACCATATCAGAAAAGATGAAAGGAAAGGTCTCCTGCTTTCAGTATCTGTGTCAGTCTAATACCAGCTTGAGAAGTGTGTGCTGCAGAGGTCATCCTGTTTGTTTTATCAGAAACAGAGAGACAGAAAGTGGAAAAGGTCAAAATATCCCTCAAGCTGACTACCTGGTTTTTGAGCAAGAGCTGTGAGGTACTAACACATAATCACCTTTAATACAGCTGACCTCCACCAGCATTTTCACCAAGGCTATGATCTCCTTTTGACTTCCAAGACTCTGTAATCACTGAATTCAGAAATTCTGTCATACTTCAGTGGTTATTTGTTGATCCAGGAACTGCCCTCACTGTCAGGAGTACAAGTGAACAGAGGACAGGACCCAGCACAGGATTTATCCCCTGCCCCTTGCCTGTATGTGCTGTCACTGACTCATGACGGGCACCTCTGGGTCAAAATGGGTACAGTTTCTACAAAAATGAAATCTCAAACTAAACAAGCAGGTGGTGTTTTTCTTTTTCTTTTTTTTTTTTTAACAGTATGAATTATCTTAACACCTCTCTCCAGTGCACACTAAACATCTCTCTAGCACAGGCCATGCCTCTGCCATTGTCTAAGCAAAGAACTGCACAAGTGAAGATTCACATTTCAGGTGATGGGGTCAGCTGATTTGAAAGTATTAATGCCTGGGTTTAAGAAAAAAAAGTCCAACATTTAGCACTGAAATGCTGATAATTTTTAAAGTCTTTGTAGTGGCATAACTCATGAGGTCACGTGCAGTGTTCTTTTCATTGTCCCAGGCAAAGGAAACAGAGCCTATTACTAAGCACTAAATATGCTCATTAATTTTTTTAGGCATTCATTTTGCTTATAACAATTTCTATGTGCATGCTGAAACTTATGAACACATTCATAACGCTGTTGCTGCTCTATGAAATGATGTTGTGACACATTTCCCCCAGAAACAGTTCTTTGTCCAATCCTTGCCTAAAAACCAATTAGGAATATTTTTTCCATTGGATTCCTTTACAAATGTCCTCGACTATTTACTTCATGGAGATAAATCAGAAAGGGCTCTAATCCACCTGGGATGAGGGCCTTTGTTCTGGGGCAGGCTCTCTTCAGCCTCCCAAGCAGAGGAGAGGTGGTAGGTTGTCTTCCCCAGCCACCTTGCATGGTGGAGCCCCTTGCTCAGAGGCACTGCCCTGCAGGGCATGGCTTTCCATCACTGGTGCTCTTCACCAGCATTCCCAGAAGCCCCACGCAGGGCAGCTGGTGCTGCCTAAATTTTCAAGAGTTTCCTACAGCACAGCCATGAAAGAGGGGAGAGCTGTGACCACCTGCTGGCAGGCTACGATGCCATGGGCTCTGGCAAGGGTAGCATTTATCTTTAGAAGGACAGAGTGTGAAAGAGGCTCAAGAAATTCATAAGGAGGAGGAAGCTTTAACAAACACCCTAGAGGAACAAGGCATAAAGTCTCCTCACAGGGGTCATGTGCCTACATCTCACCAGTGCTTTTATAATCTTACCCTTAAGCCACTTACTTGATCTCAGGTTCACCCTCCCTTCCTGCAAACCCCTGTGAGAGAAAAAACAAGAAAGAAAAAAAAACCACAGGCAGAAACACAATAAAAGTAGGGAGGCACTGACTGTGTTTTCTCCTTGCTTGTAGAACTGGTGGGTGTCCCAATGTAGCAGGGGATGCAAACCCCTGCCAGGGGATCCCAGCTGCAGGAGGAAAGCAGAACCAGCACTGCAATGTTTTCTGCTTCAGAAGGCTGTCCCTTGACAGAGCAAGATACACTGCAAGTGTGATGCTCTGTGTAGATGCAGGTAACACAGTGTGAATTTATAGTATGACATTCACATCCACACATCCAGACCCTTTGCATTTTCAAGCACACATTTTTTTTTACCACGAGTTGTATTTTTTTTTGTCTATGCACTCCTTGGCTGTAAAAACTCCTCTCCTTGCATGAGACCCCTGCCCCTGCCATACCCCACATTCCGCAGATGCTTCTTTGTGCTTTCAAGTACAAGTGTCTCTGCCATAAGAAAAACAAAAGCTACAGTTACATGAAACTTGTATTGGAAATAAATGAATGAATATACATAAAAAAAAAAATCAGTCATAGTCTATTTTAGATTGATCACAACAAATATAACAGCTTCAAAAAAAATGTGGTCCAATACACTTACTAAATGAGTTTCATTTGTTGCTGATTTCTAAATAATAATAGTAATAACAATGTTATTTTCAGAACTAATTATTTAAACTCTGACAATTCAAAATAAATTTTCCCCAACATCTTTATAAAGATATTAATTTTACCCTATATTTTGGAAAACAGTTTCATTTTCCTTTTTTTTTTCTTCTGTTTCATAAAACTTGTATTTTAACAAATCACTGCCATGAGCTAACCCAGATCTGAATCCAGCAAATACGCTCAACATTATCCTTCTCTGTTCACATATATTTGAAGTAAATTACATCAAATTGTATTTGAAATACCAAACTGGCATTAATGGAAGCTTCTTTTGCTCCAGGCACCATTTTAAAATAGATGAGCATAAAAATGCAGTCTGCATCATTAAGTTTATATGAAACTAGTGAGAATAAAAATCACCATGTAAGTTCTAATAAGATGTGTTTTTCATTCCAGTTTAATAACCCAAGACTATATTCATCTTCCAGTATAATAAATACACTGAAAGGAATTCATTCTTTTGTGTTTTTTAACATGTTGAGGGTTTCAGAAGATGGAGTTTTCTGGGAAGCTGGGTGAAGAAAATTCTTTAATATGGCAGTGCGGAGTATTATTATCATAAATAATTAATGTGCACAGCAGAAGAAAGCCTAGCTTCATTAATAATTCTTATTTTTAGTTGGCATAAGCTAGAGGTGCTGCATCTTCTTTCATCTGATCTGTGTCAATTTCCTCGATTTAAATCTACTAGATGTTAAAATTTTAAAGGTATGCTACATTTTGCAATGGATTTTTATTTGTGACTTTGCATTAATATCCTACTGTTAATTCTTACCCGCTGAGATATTTTTAGTAACAAGCAAAAAAAAGAACAAAAACAAAACCCCGGTAGCAGCCAGGCAAGGTAGAGTGGGCATCAGTGTCAGCTCCTTTCATCTTTCATTTCCCTTTGGGACCAGTTAAGATGCTTCTTTGATTAGAACCTCAGGAAATATTAAAAAGCTCTTCTGTGAATTTAAACTCATCAAACTTGTCTCTGTTTATTTTTTTTGAATACTGAGATAATTCACCTCTCACATTGCAAGAACACAGGTTCCCTCCAACCCAACTGCGCTCCTCTGATCAGCAAAGTCACCTGTCAACATCGCTGAATCTCTCTCCTTACAAATGTTAGCGCTTCATTAATGCAGGGCTGGAGTCGGAGCTGCTCCTAAATGTTCCTTATTAGCACAGACGAGGAAGTGAGATGACACTAGAGATGGCACAGAGCTAGCATGCCACGAGGTGGGTGCAGGCAGTGCTGGATTAAAACAAAGGAGAACTATGTGACACCTGAAGGAAACACAACACGGGGTGAGGCGGGGGGGAAATAATTTCCTCGTGTTGCAAAATGTTTGTGGGAGAGAGGCTACAACTCTCATTGTGGCCTTGGAAAAACTAATACCACAGAGATGTAAGTTTAACCTGCATTATGCCTTTTAAACAGAATTGCAAATGGTCTTGTTAATCAGTGCAAATGTTAGAGCTGAAGGAAAAGGGATTTTTTTTCCTCTCAAGCATTTCAAAAGAGAATGTGTGGGTTTTTTTCCCCTCCAGACTGTCCTGGTGGCTGTGAAAAAATCCTCATGATTTTTATACTTTTCTCTCCTTTTTAATGGTTTACCTCCTTTTATATTGCTTGAGACCAAAAGAAGAAAAAAAGAGGTGCAGAAGAAGAAGAAGATGAAGGAAATCATGGAGAATATGGGAGAAGGAAGCCAATAAAAAGCACAATGCATGAGGCAGCTCACTTGGCAAAAAGTGCATTTTAATCTCATTTATTTAGGGACAAAAATTTTCAGCTATTGGCAATGGTCCTAGCATCTGAAAGAGCTCAGGTAGTAATTTTGGCTGTGTATCACAGCATCTTCAGTCAGACATTTGTCTCCTTTGTAGAATCAATATACTTTTAAGCATTTTCATAGCTTTTCCCTACATTAATATGTGGTTCATGTTATTTAACCTGGAGATGTGGCTTGTGTCCTGCTGGGCTCCTAGGGCCAGTCTGGGCAAACTGGAGAAATTTGGCTCCCATCAGGGAAGGGTTGATGCCTCTGCGTATTTGTACACAGATACACCCAAAAAATGAGTCATGTTATTGATCCCACATGGGAAAATTCAGAAGATGAATTTAGACATGACCTCCCATGTGTCTGACAGAAGTGACACGTGGTTGTCAAACAGGGGGTGGAACCTGGGCACTCACAGATGAGCTAGGAGGGCACATGGAGCACATGGGCACTTAACATCTTCCCTTTGTTAGTGTCTGCATGGAATAATACACTTGCAGACCACATATACACTAAGGTTTCTTTTGCTAAAATTCAGCTTTTTCTCTAAGGCTCTTAGTTAAAAGTATTTTCAGCTTTTCTTTCTTTTTTTTTTTTTTCTTTCTAATTTGCTCCCTTCTTCTTCCTTTCTGCCTGGAAAATTGTCAGGTTGTACCATTCCAGAACAGCATTGTGTATCTGTCATCTTTCTTTTCAGGGTTTCAGGATGCTTTAGGAAGCTGGTGGTCTGTGATTTTGTCTCGCTCTTGTCACGGACTACAAGAGGTGACATTCCTTTATTTTATTTTTGTATCTGCTACCATTAAAATGGAGAAGAGTGGCAAAACTTTGTGTTCCCAAACCATCATACTGACTAATCAGCTAACACAAAACAATTATACAGTAGGTGAAAGACATGGGCTTGCATGCTAAAATCTGCATTTTTCTGCCTTCTTTATTTCCTATCAATCCGCTGTGACAATGGGTTTATTTTGCAGGGAAATATGCAAATGCCTTAATCCGGCAGAACAGTATGACAGTCTGAATGTGAGTCTCTTCATGATATGTTAACAAACACTTGTTTAAGAGAACCAGCACCAGGAAAATGATAAATTTCTAAATGCAAAATCAGAATCTCTGCAGAAAAACTGTTTAGCCCTTTGAAAAAAAAAAGAAAGGATGGGTTCTGAGGATGATTCTCTCGAAATATTAACTTTCCATCTTATCAGAAATGTGATACATTACAAAAGAGTAGGTGAAGGAATTAGTGAACTTTTGCTGCTTTCTTTTTGCACCCACATAATGAAAAAATCCATCACTTTTTGGAAGGTCTGTTGTCTCTGTTTTATTTTATACATTAATAATATAGCATCAACTGTTGGAGAAATAGTTCTAAAATATTTCTGCAAATGTTGAAAATGTATCTGTGGAGACTTTTAGATTTTTTTTTTTCAAACATCCTAATTTCAAGAGTGATTTAAGAACTGATTGGCATTTGGCAAAAAATTAATGATAATGAACTCATTTCAATAGAGATGGACCAGATACCATGCCGGCTGTCAAAACTTTTCAAAGCTGGTTTCTCTCCAGTAAATGTGATCCTGCAGGCTCTGTCCATCTGCCTACAAGAAAAGAGACATTCTCATTCTGCAGGAAATACTGCTGAGAAAATACCAGTGAGGATTATCAATTTCGTGTTCTCTCATCGTTCTCAGCAAGGAAACTGGACAACTATAAGCACGCAGCAAAATAACTGAGCAAAAGTACTGAGCTACAGCTACTTCACTTCCCCTTTTTCTTTTTTTTTTTTTTTTTTTTTTTTGCATTAGCAGGTAACAAGCTTACTTCAGTATGTTTGCCAGACAGAAAAGTAGCAGCTCGGACAAGTCTGAGCCCCTCCCCACAGCAGGGATGCTCAGGAGTGACCT
Organism: Chaetops frenatus; assembly: GCA_013400775.1. Classification (NCBI taxonomy): domain Eukaryota; kingdom Metazoa; phylum Chordata; class Aves; order Passeriformes; family Picathartidae; genus Chaetops; species Chaetops frenatus. Next base: position 370,025 of record VZTR01001692.1, on the reverse strand, counting down.
CAAGTTATTACTTACAAGGATGGTTTGATTCTGGCCTCACCCTAATTTTTGCTGGTGCAAACTGAGTCACAGACACCACATTAAACAGCTGAAGTGAAGAACTACAAGAGCTGTTAGGCTTCTCCTGTTGGATGAAATTGAAACAGCCCTGAGATTGAAGGAGAATAGCATGAATTCACCCCCAAACATGACATCTGTGGGGCAGGCTCTTCCTCACCCAGTGCCCACCAGCCCACCTTGCTCAAGTCCAAGGTGGCTGATGCTGGTGAAAGGGTGTCCAGCCAGTGCCCTCCCGCAGGTGGCAGGGCCAGCAGAGGTGTCCCAGGCCCCGGGTGAAGCCCACCCCAGCCCTCAGCCCTCAGGGCTGGTCAGCTCACAATGCTCATTTCTCAGTTATTTCATTTCTCCTGCAAAGTCTGTCACATTTCCCTCTTCCCCCCCTCTCCCTCCCACCAAGGGATGGTTTCTGTGTCTCCCTTGGGTGTTTTCTGCTGCTGCCAAGATTCTGGTCCACATCCTGGTCTCCTCCCCAGCTTCTCTTTGTGCCTTTGTTTTTGAAGGTGGCTCTCTAATCTGTGCCTGTAGGCTCACCTTTGCACAGCATCACTGCTAAATTTTTAATCAGTGGCAGTAAAACAAAGGAAATGAAGAAACTCCAGTATTTAACAAATGGCGTGTGGCTAAGCCACAGGCCTTATCCCACTTTACAGACATGAGCAGGGTGTCAAGCACCAATCCAACAAACCAATTAGCATCCCAGGAGATTCTGCTCTGCTGCATGGTCATGCAAGTATCATTAGTGCTATGTGGTGTTATGGTTGCACATGGCCAAAACACAAGAGAGAGGAAGCACTTCTGCATTCCATGCTGAATTCTCTGCTACATCAGTTGTTAATTAAAAAACTTGGCTTGCTTCTGTCCCTTTACACAGTCATAACGATGTAAATAAGAATCTTGTCCAAAAGCTTTAAAATCAATTTTAAAAAAGGCTGGATACAATATTTGTACAATATTTGCAACTCAGCAGAATGAAGCAGGGAATAACTAAGTTTTCATCTTCTCAGTTTCCCCACACAGCTTAGATCTGCCCATTGTATTTGTGAGGCAGAAGGCTCACACCTGCCTTGGTGTGGAGTATTTGGTACCAGTCACTGCAAGAGGCAGAAATTTGTGTGCTCAGGATTGTGGCCTGAGGGATTCATCTGAGCAACCTCAGTGAGCCAAATTCTCTTAATTAGGCACAAGGAAGGAAGTTTCTGTAAGCTGAGTGACACCCCAGACCTCAGCACACCGACTTATGTGTGGCCCCAAGTCATGTCCTGAACAGGCGATGCTAACGGGGGGGTGGAATTTGTAGCACAGAAGCCAGAGCCCCTCTCCTTGCTCTTAGTTAATTCCCAAGAGTACAGAAGTGAGACACTATCTCTTCAATCTTTTTTTTGGCCAACTGCTTTATTATCATTGAAACTCTCCGATTTGTGTGAAAGATAAAGGAGTTTAAGTCATACAGCAGCTTTTGAAATGAAAGTCATGATGCTAAAAACACCTGTTACAACCAAAAACCCTGGGTATAAGAGTATGATTTATTACACATATTATGGTAGCCCCACAAGAACTGAGCAAAGATTTTGCCCTTTTTGTGTCTTATCCACACATGGGCATGTTAAAAGGCATCAAAGACATACTGTGTCCCCCAAAGGATTAACTCGGCTCTTACTAACACTTTAATTTCTGTGTCCCTACAGCTCAGGTGTACAGGCTTTATGTCACCACAGCTGTGAGGGGCAATACCTGCTCAAAATGTGTGTTTAACACAAGAAAGAAGTATATCACCAACCCACAAAAAATATATGAGCTTCTCACTAGAGTAAAGTGTCAGCCCTTGGCACAAAGGGCACAGAGCACTGCAGGAGGTGAGCACTCATGGAGGGTTATCCATCCCTGTCCTGCCACCCCAAGGGAAAGACAAAGCACTTTGTGGTGTAAATGAGCAGCATCAGAAAGGACACCAGCGGTGAATGTGTTTCTGGGGTGTTGACTCCCCGTGCTGAGGACTGGCTCCCTCATCTCAGGGACTGCATCAACCTCACCCTCTCACCACCCAACCACCTCCCGTTTCCAGCATGAGAAAAGAAGTAGTCATTAATGGGTGTACAGATTTATTATTATTTTTTTTTAATGCAGGGAAAGTCTATTTCCTCACTTCTTTTCCATCTAAGCATAAACTGGCATTTTTTTGCCATGGTGAGAGTGAGCCAGAGCCATCACTGGAGACAGAGAAAGGAATTGCTATAGTGTGGATTCATTAAACTCATCTCAGTCCATCTCTTTTTTTGTGGTATTAAAGGAGTATGGAGTAAAGCAGGGCAGAACGAAGTGTTCTGGAAAACTGATAATCAAATGGCCTAAAGCTAATGTTTACTTTTCTGAATGTTTTACAGCAGCATTACTTGGAGATGTATTAAAAACAGGGAGCGAGAGGGAGGGAGAGAGGGAGGGAGCCTAATAATAGCCTTCCAGTTACAGAAATAGAGAAGCAGCATAGATATGATAATTGAATTTGGTTTGGATGGGTGATAATCCGCCTTTATGCTACAGCTGTAGTTCTCAGATTTGAGCCTGGCTGGTGGCAGGTGTTGGGCAGCCTCCCTGGCCACGGGAAGGCTACAGCACCATGCACTCCTGCCTGCCCCCCATTCCTCTCCCTCCAAGCCCCCTATTTCTCTCCTGGAGCCTGCAGGCAGGAGGCTGCAGGGTCATGGGTTTTGTGTATGTGGTTGTTTATTTCTCTGCATTTATGGGGGTTGTCCTGAAGGTGACCTGGAGCCTCCCTTCCCCATCCAGCCAGGAAAAGTCACCAGTGAATCTGAAGGGGAGTTCCTCTCCTCCCCAGAAAAATCCATGCTCAGCCATTCTCTTTTTCTCTTCCACTCTAAATTATTCAGCTCCACACTTGGGGAGCTGACACTGCTAGTAAACCGAGGAGTTACATATTTTTGGTTGCACTTGGAGATTAAGTGCCACTTGAGTTATAGTGTCTAAATTCCCAAATATTTGTGTAATTTTAGATCATGAATTCTCATTCCTGACTATGTTTAGTATCAATATTTATTCACATAGCTCTCTCTGTTAGATCCCATGGAACAAACTGGGTGAGGGAAGTGGGAAGGTGCCTCCAAGCTGTTTCTGCCACAGGCATGAGTCCCCTTGCTGTTTTGCTTTCTGATGCCAGCTCCAGCCCCTCTACGTCTGCTCTGTCATGGAAAATTTGGGATGGGAGACAGTGGATGGGATAACTGGGCTGCAGTGGGTGGATAACATGGCCACCCACTTTCACAAGATGACCTTAAAGATTTTGTGCCAGAGACATGGGGTTGTTGGTGTGCTGCTGTCACATTAGCAAGAGGAGAGGGAGAAGGGTAAAGAGACCAAAGAAGAAAAATCAAAACATCCTTCCTGAGTGTTGGGAAGCCTCCCTCTCGCCTCTGCTGCCTTCTATCCTCCTAACATGATCCTCCAAGAAATTTTATCAGTCTCATTTGTCCTCTTGGCTTGTTTGCTCAGAAGCAAAAGCTCTTCTGAAGAAAAAGCATTAATTAATTTCCTCTATTTGAGAAGATGTGAGAAGATTTGGGTTTCTGCAGGCACTGAAATTCTGGCTGCACAAGAGTTTGCATTTTTAATGCTGCTCTTTTGCAGGTCACCAAAATTGTTCCCCGTTCAGCCACTCTCATCATCTGGGTCATTATGGCAGATAGCCATAGCTGATGCCTGGATCCAGCTCCTGCAGTCCTCAGCTGGCACTCAAATGCCACTTCTAATGACAAAGAAAAGCCTGGTGGCTGCTACAGCACCTTTTCTCCAGCTGTCTCAGAAGGCCTTTATAGCTGTGATTAAATTAGCCTTGTAATGTCATTGTGAGGTGGATAGGTAGCATGCAAGCTTTGCTTGTAAGAAAAGAGAGGCATGAAGCACTGTGCTGCTTCAGCTTCACAGCTCGAGAGACCAGGTGAGAGACCAGAGACACTTGGGCTATGGGGCTTAGCAACCCAGCTCAGTTGAAAGCCAGTTCTGTGATTGACAGGGATATTAATCAGGCTTATTCAGTTTCCAAAGAATTTTGGTTGAAGACTTGCTGGCCACACAAGAATTTTTGGTTGTGCTGTCAATGCTGCATCCCTCAGTGGGAGTTCTCACTGTTCTTGGTGCATCTGTGTTGGCTCAGCCCTCTAATTTCCTTTTTCCTTTTTCCACACAATAAAAACTTACTTATCACCCAAAGTGTGTAGTTAGACTTGGTAGGGCAAAGTTTTGGAGAGACAAATGTCGGTGCAATGCTATTTGCTTGTACTGCTCATTAATTGCCGGCTAGACAAGAAATACTCACTGTATGCTCACAGCAGATACCTGTGACTACACCACAGTCAAAGATAGGATGGAAAATGCAAGATGTATCTATGAGCACTTCTTTCAGTACTCAGAAAATGTCAGATGCTTTCCTGTCCAAATTCCAGCTTTGCATTCCTGAAAGAGAACAAAAAAATAGTAACGCATTTTCTCCAAAACAGTGCCTAGCAATATAAGGTTGAAGCCATCTCCCTCAGTCTTTGGCTTTGATGGATGTCTTTGGATTCTGAAAAGGATATGGTAGACATCCTTTTAGAAAAATATTCCAGTGTCTTGACAAGCAGATTTAGATTTATATCACAGCTTTCTTTTTTATGCCAACAGATATGTAAGGTGCAAAAGACATCATGCACTGTTATGGTTTTTTATATATATATATTTTTTTTTAATGGAAAGGTTTTTATAATCCAAGAATCCTTGTTTTTCCTTTCCTGTTGTTTTTTGGCACCTTTGTCACTTAACATTCTTCCCTCTGCAGTTGTTCCCCACAGCAAGCACATCCACCTTTTCCAAAAGCGGAGGAAAAAGTGGTGCAAACGCAGTCTCCATGCAGGCTTATGACTTGGATACCCCTCCTTTGCCACTGACTCCACCAAGTTCCCTATGATCCCTGGACTTGGACAGCTAACTGGTTAATTGGGAAAGAACTATGGTAGAGGTGGAAGGGAGAAGAAATACTTTAAGGACTGATAATATCCAGATTTTATGGCAATGTTAAACATGTAAATATTTGAGTTAAGGCACATCTGGATTTACTGCCAAGCCTTCCATTTGTGTGTGTGTAGCCCAGTCTGTCTGAAATGATGTGTTCTTCATGACCAGTGGTGGGGATCACCACGTACCACTCCAATGGGCACTTTCACTGCTCGCTCGGAAGGGTGTGTGAATCACCCAAGCAAACACCAACTTTGAAAGAGGTGAAGTGGGAATCTTGTAACAGCTAACCTTTCCCTATTTCTTCTACTATTCCTGCTTCTCTGGGCAAATTTGGAGAGACTGTGAGCTACCAGAAGTGCCTGTAGGTCTACAGTTCTTGCAGGCAGAATCCAAAGCCCAAGATGTGCCTCTATATGGATGCACGGGTCACTGCATCAGAAGTGAGAGAACATCCCATAATCTCTCCACTCTCGGTAGAAGATATCAAACAGCAGAACCTGCCTGCTTTTCATGCTGGGAGGCCATCTCTGACATCCTGTCAACTAATAGTAGAAGCAGTAATAAAATATAATGACAAACATGGGAAAAAACAGGCTCCATCCTCCATATCCCCTCTCTCAGTTCACACACATCCTGACCCAGGAGGAGACCTCTTAGTAGTTTATTGGAATAGCCACCAAGAAAGTAGTCCCAGCATTCCCACTCAATACTCTGCATTTGTTTTTCTCACAAAATGAGACTGGGTTATTGCTTTTTAATCTTTATGGGAATAATTATTTTTTGAAAAGGAAACCAGTGTTCAAGTACAGAAACAAATTAAGGTCAGAGAGAAGCACCTAGCTTTATGTAAGTGTTTAGTCTCTCCTTGTGAAGTGGCTGGTTCTGCATGAATTACCATTAATAATAAAACATATGTAAGATAGTGACATTTGGCGCACAAGTTTTTAGTTTCCCATTAAGCTGTGCTCCCTAAAAAGGTTTCCAGGTTTATTTAAACATGCAGGAAAGAATTTAATATTAAACAGAAAAAAGATGTAATAGAATTATGTCTAAACACCTGAGGGAATTTTGGATACCTTTAAGGAAAGAGCTCTGAAGTGATTCATAGCTAGGGCAAGTGATAATTGAGAAGAAGAAAAAAAAAAAAAAGGAAAAATGAGTTAATTCTTCCACAGCTATGAAATCCATAGCTATGAAATGCTGTAGTTCACAGACTTATCAGGAGTCTTGCCTCAGTATAGGCATTATTTTACTTTCTGATGCTGAAAATTAGCGTAGTGATCTTGCTAGCACTTTTGCATGCACTTAGCATAAGCACAAGAGTAGCTCCCTGGGGTTTGGCAGTGCAATGGGAGTTAACACATAAGTATTCAGAGGCTTGTATGCAATTCTACAGCTTCTGGAGATAAATGTGTTATTTAGTCTTAGGCTGAATTATGGCTCTCATTACATCATCCTTGAACATTTTAGATTGCAGAATTGCATCAGATCCTGTGATGAGATAAAAACTTTACCCTTTATAATTGGTGTAAGTTTTGACACAAAACAGACATTCTTCCTAATGCCAAAAGGGCCAAAGCATAGGGCAGAGAAGCTTGACTCATTTGCATCTTAATGCAGTTAAAGACTTAATGTAAGATATTCCTATTTAAATTAATATTTTCTGTGTCAGTTCAGCAGTATCAGCACACTGCTAATGATCTCCATATCCATTAAGATCAGTTCAAATGCACCTCAGTGTAGCTTTCTTACCCTGTACTCCTGAAGGTATTTTTTAAACTGATCTGTAGCTTATTATTTTTATTATTCACAAATGTCACAGGCCGTTTCTCTCCATTTTGGGATTGTTCTTCTCCTATTTTAGGTCTTTTCCTTTCTTCTAATGTTGCTTTGGGAAAGCTCTGGGGATATATAAAGCAAAATAGACAGATGCCTTCACCTACCAGATTGTTGTGAATAATAATAATCACCTCTTATATATCCCTTTTCATTTTCAAAGCACTTTGCAGCAATTAGCTAATTTGCCTTTACAACAATCTCTGATAGATAGGTAGAGGCATTTGCATAGTGGCTATTTATTTATTTATTTATTTTATCCTGCATAAAAGTGTTGGGGTTGTGTTGTTTGGGGTTTTTTTTTTTTTAGTTTTCCTCTCTTTCTTTTTCTTCCTTTGCTGGTCATTTTTGCTGCCCTTCTTTTTCTGAAAGGTAAATTTCTGTGGGATTGTTATGCCCATTAGCACTCCTAATCAGTGAACCTAATTAGACTCTCACAGAAATGAAAGCACACACCAGCAACAGATGAACAATAATTTCCTCCAAGAACATGAGCCGTATCTCCACGGCAGCCAGATGTGGCTGGAGAGCTGGAAGCCAGACCCAAGACACACTTAAGGCTGCTGGCTCAGATACCACCAAGGAAGATGACTGTGGTACATCTATTCCTTTTCAAAGCACTCGCATGGTCCAACTTGCTGAAGGCATTAACAGAGTATGGGAAGCAAGAAATGAAAAAATGTTGCTCTTTTGGGAAAAAAAAAAAAAAACCACCACAAACCAGAAATGTCACAAAATCTGGTGTTGAAACTGCAAATCTATCATGGAATGGCATACCTAATTTAATCAATAGAAAAATGCACCCAAGCAGGGTCTCAGTGATTTCTACAGCCCAGTTCCCTAAACAGAAACTCTTGAATGAGAAGAGTAGGCCATACAATTCAATCCCTTTTGTCCCACATTTTCAACCTAGTGCACACTACATCAAGGCTGTAACTCAAAACACCACCTTGACCCTTTGGTGGAGTGAACCTGGTGCACTGTACCCTCGTCTGAAACACAGGTTACCACAGCCTGATCTAGAAAATTGTACTGGTGTGGTGGAGGGTGATGGGAGTCTCCTGCAGCCTCCTCCACATCTCAAGCAGCAGGGAGAAGGGCTTAACTTGTCCCACATCCTGCTGCAGGAAGGGAGTGCTGTCTGGATGCCACTCATGTTGGGATGACCTGGACACCCATGTCCTAAGGTCTGCCCAGGCAGCATAGTGGCAACCACACCCTGCTACAACACTTGTGCCACTGCCAACCCTTTTTGCCACTGCCTCACAGCCTTTTCTTTGCCTATTCTCATCCCAGAATAACTCTTCTCCATAATAACTCTTATCTTTTGTGCATCAGAATAGACAATTTAAAAGTTTCTTCAGAACAGGGCAAGGAATTGGTATGAATACTAACACCAGATACAGTCGTTGAGGAAAATGTCTTTAATATGTCTTTTACAACTGGCAGGGCTAATGGATTTTGTAACGACAGAGCTGCAGTGAAAGTTTTACTGGCAAATCCTAACTTACATGGAAAACTATCCACTGTGCTATCTTCATGAAGTGTTAATGCAACAGGGATCCCCTGTACTTTGTGATAACTGAACCATAAAATAGTTCAGCTTTATCTATAAACTCTCCAGCGCAATGCTCTGCGTGTATAGCCATTTACATTATTCCCAGAAAATTAGGTCAGCTTTTCACAGGGAAAATGTCAAATTAAAAAAAAAAAATAAAGAAAAAAGAAGAAGAAGAAGAAGAAGAAGATGAAATAATGAGGGGAAAAAAGAAGACAGAAGAGGCTTCCTCTAAAAGAACTTTTCCACCCCAGATTGGAAAATGTCCCCGTATCCTCCCAACAGCATCAGCCCCACTTAGGAGCCAGGGAGGGAGCAGGGGCCGAGGAACAGTGGGCAGCATCCGCACTCAGCTCCTTTGAGCTGGAACACAGCTGTGTTATGGCTGTGTCATCACTGCGAGCGAATTAAAAGAAATGGAAACATTAACTCTGTGGAATCTTTTCAGAAGCTGGTGGTGACTAAACCAGGAGGCGCTAACAAAGGAAAGCTTTCAGCGAGTGTTTGGCATTTGAAGTGCAGCACGGTCTTTCCATTAGGCTGTTGTGAGGGTTAAAATTAATCCGCATTGTAAGGGAAGAAGGCCGTACAATGGATGTTTGTTGTGGAGAAAGGCACCTGGAGATGTGTTGTGTTGTCAGAAGGCTTAAATAGTTTCATTCCAAAATTTCACAGCCTATTAAAAGAACCACAAGAGTCTGGCAGGGAACATCCCTGAGATTCTGAGCATCTCTGTAAACCAAACAGAAACACTTCTAGGAAGACTATGGTTGCCCTGCCAGCAGACTCACAACCTCAACCACAGGTTTGCTCTGGCACACAGAAATGCAGATTGCACCCTTAAATGAGGGAAGCCAGCTGGATGCACAGGAGCATCACCCAGTTTGGCCTTGAACCTCTGAGTACATCCCCATTGAAGGGAGAAAGCAGAGCCCTGGAGGAAAAGAGGTCAGGAGTGCAGGATGCCACAACATTTGGCTACTCACCATGCCACTTCCAATTTCTCAAAACATCCACAGCGCACTTAAAATTTCCAAAATATGCAGGCTGCCTGTGCTCTGAAATGGAAGACCTTGGGGGATGCTGGGAAGGAGAAGGAGCACATTTGGAGCGATGAACAGTATGTATGACCTGTACTGGGGACTCACGCAGTGCTTGGGCCCTGCCAGGTTCTCTACTCTGCAAACAGGCCTCCTAGAGTGGATAGGGAAAAGACCTCGAATACAGAGAAATTGAGGCATAAGAAAATACCTGCAAAGCTTTTGTGGATACAGGAAGGAGGAAGCTGGTGCTTGCACAGAAGCTGGCCACACACACAAGGCTGCAGAGCTGGTGTCTGATCCAATCCTGCATTCCCTGGCTTCTCAGGCAGTTTTTTCCTCAGCTGTTAGATTGCACTTATGGTCCATTTGTGGAGGACATAACTTCTAGGCTGCCCGTGTCTCCTTGCCCCAGTGGCACCACAAGGCAGCAGTTGCTCTGCGGGATGCAGTGTGCTAGGGCTGGGCTGAGGCTTCCTGCCCGGCAGCCCGTGCGCTCCCCTCCTCTTCCCAGGAGGTCCCTCCTGCTATTTAGCAGCTCTGACAGAACTGGATATTGTAGCCATGGGATCACCAATGTCTTTGCTGTGCTGGAAAGGAGCTGGTGGTGGCAGAGGCGTCGCATTCAGGCAGCTACCACTGCGTGTTGCTATGGGCACTGATGCAGAGGCGAAACACAGGCTAAAGCCATCACTTGATTTTCTATTCAAGCAACTCTTGAGTACTAAAGGAATGGCCATCTGCCAGTGTTTGTAATAGAAGGTCAGTATACACTGACATTCAGCAAATTGGTGTTATATGCATTAGATCTGTGCTTTATGAGGTATTGCTCCATTTTGGAAATGTGAAAATTGACTGAAATCATGACTAAAATTTTAGAGGTGCCAATCTGCAGCTGCAAGCACACTGACAGTGCCCAAATACCCAGGCAAAACTGCAAGTCCAGCTATTTAAGACAGAAAAAGCTAGGGGTAAGTGTGAGTGCTGTGAGGTTGCCACCAGCAGCAAACCCAATGCTCCAGCTCACTGCAGTAGCCTTCCCCTGGGGGTGGGCTGGGTCAGCTAATTGCAAGCACTGTGTGCTGGCAGCAGGTAGACAGCTCTTGAAATGGGGTTGTTATAAACTGCCCTCTGCAGGGTCCTCTCCATCTGAGCCCGGGAGCCCCAAACTGAGTCACAGTCCCTCCTGCCTCCAGTACTTTCCCTGTGCTGGGCAGAATGCGGGAAGACAGGAGAAGGAGCTTTCACCTCCCAGCAGAGATACAAAGTCCATGGTGGCCAACAAAGAGTGAGGTTTTTTCCCAGAGTCAAGCTTTTCTCTGGGAGAGCCAGGCAAGCTGGGCTGAGGCAACGTGGTCCCAGTGCAGGCAGGCGCTGTGCCTGCATCCCATCATCCCTTCCCAGGTACAGCAGCAGTCTGCATCTGACTCCCAGCTCCAGTCTGTGGAACAGCTACTTAGTGATCCACCTCCAGTGTTATGCCCCATTAACTCAAAGTTAGGCATGATTACTGATTATCTTTCCTTATTTTGTATGCATGTGCCAGACGAGTAAGAAACTGAGACGATTTCCTGTTTGCAGCCTGAGCAGGGTTTGGGGACATGGCTCTTTCACAGGATGAAAGAGAGCTGGCATGTGGCACAGAGAATATGGTTCTTTCCCAAAAGCTGCCACAAAGAGAAGTTTGAAAGGCATTGACGTGACACGAGTCAAGAGTTATGTTCATCTGCCTTTCTCTCTCTACACTATGATGAATTGCATATTATTTCCTTCATTAGTTTTAGGCTTCAACCACTTTACAGTGCAGACATGAATAAAAATACCGAGAGGTTTCAGTCTGGTGACGATTTTATTCATTGGTGCTACATGTCAGATAATAGCTGTATTCCACTTCTTTGCTCTGTGAGCTTTTCAAATATTTCACAGGCTGAATACGTTTATTAGGTATCCTCATACAAAGTCCTCTGCCTCTTCCTCTGAAAGGTAATTGTTTAAGTGGATTAGTAGCTTTCCCTGAAGATGTGTAGGGAGTGGCATAAAAGAGCAACACGGCTGTGACACTCTTGTTCTGACCTTAGGAATATACCCAGAGGGTTGCTGAGATCATAGGCTGCTCCAATTATTGTCAAGGGAAATTAATATACCATTTTATTCCAGCTAATACTCATTGGTCAGGCCAGGGAATACCCTGTGGTACAAAATATTCCTCCAAAACCAGAAAAATAAACCCTGCTGAAAATCTGATGTTTTTAGTGGACTTACTCTGCCAAGTCTCCTATTCTTTGGAGAAATATTTTTTGTGTGCTGTTTCATATCATCATGACTTCACATTAATTAAGCACTCACCTCACCTTGGGTGTCCGAAAGAGAAGTACAATAGAAGAAGATGCAGCCCCTGTCTGAAACAGCTTGCAGCTGTAATGGGGCAAATGCATTTAGCAGACAGACTGAAAAATAAGATAGGAACATTCAAAGGTGAAAGAATAAAAAGATTTGGGAGTTGATACACTTGAGCTTCTCTGTGTGCTGCTTGTAGTGATTCTGGTAACGTTTTCATATCCTCTCTAATACATCCTCTTGATTCAAAACAAAAGATGGACTAAAGGCTGAGGCTGCTAGTTAGTAATGAAAAGGTAAAGACCAGCTGTTCTTCCTAAATATGATGTTTTGCTCTGCAGTCACTCAGAAGGTTATATGAGACTCTTAAAAGAACACATCAGGGTTTTAACTCTCCTATTCCCTATCGCTGGTAAGGTGTCATGCAGGGAAGAGCTGTGTAGACCTGAACACCTCTGTGGTGTTTGTTATTAGGTGCTTTAGGCTGGTTGGGAATGATGGTGCTGCAGAAGGAGCAGCTGCAGGGGAGAGGGATGTGAAAATGCCAGGGGGGGAATCAAACGAAAAAGCAACCTCTGTAAAAGCTGATATTGCAGGTATTGCAATGAGTGGCACTAATAGAGATTTGCAAGGATTTTTTTTGTGTCTCAAAAGTGCTTGATATTGATGATATTTTTCAGCTCAGAAATTTAGAGGTCATTAGTATTTATTAAAAATTGATAGGGTGTCTATTTCTTGTTGCTAATGTTGGATGTTTAATATCTAGTATTAAAATAGTGACATGTAAATGTCTTTCCATTTGGATTTTGAACATAAGGCATGTGTTCACTCTCATCTCCTTTGCTGTGTTTATTCCCAGTATCATCTAGCCCTCACCATGCACAGATGTTCCTTAACCCAGGGCCCATTCATGTTTCACCAGGATCTTCAGAGATCAGCAGATTGTATTCATTTTCTCATTTCTCTCCCCCTGCCCTCATCTTCTTCTCTTCCTCCTGATTCTGTGTGTCCCTGATTGCTTTCCTGCTGTACTCCTTGATCAGTCCTCTGTCCTGCAGCTCAGACACAAGTACAGCTGCCTGTGCCCCGTCCCAGGTCAAATGGGACATTTGCAAGGACTTTGGCTCATATGGAGCACCTTTCTGCTTTTCCTCTCATTGTGTGGCCACGATTTGGGGGAAAAAGTTTGTTTGTAGCTGAAAAGGTAATCTCTGTCCTCCCAGGAAGAGAGGAAAGGGGAAGGAACAACTCAGCAGGTGGTCTTGTCCTACAGATAAAACCACAACATTTTCCAGCCAGCAATAAAGGACAACCTGAGCACCCCGAGCATATGTACCTGCTCGCTGTTGGGGTGCAGCAGGCAAAGGGGGTGCTTTGAGTTAAACAGCTCAGTTCCCCCGACTCTTGCTCAAAGTCTGCACCTGGGGTGAAGTAGTAGCCCTCCATTATCCATGCTCCTGTTTTGGGTAAGGGCACAGAATTGCTGCTGAGGTGCCTGTCACGCTGGTCTCTTTCCAGATGTTTTCTCTGCTAATGTTATCCTGGCGCTGCACCGAGCTCGGACAGCCCCAGGGCCCCAGAGTCTTCCAATCCCCCATGGGGCTGCTGCCTAATGCACTGCATTTAAAAGGGGTTGAAGAGGTGAAGCAGAGCTGTGAGTATGAGTCTGCTTGCTGGGAACTGCAATGTCCCCCTTGTTTCCCTGGCAGCTTGGTCCCAGGAGGTGCTTGTACATGCCATGGCCCCAGCTCTGCCAGGGAATCTACATCGCATTTCACTTGGGTGGTCACCTTGCTGCTGTGCTGAGACCCTCCCTGCTACCTGCTCCATGTTTTTTTCCTCATGATAATTTTGAATACATCCCTTAGACTTTTGTGGTGCTTTTTTTGATTAGTATAGGCTGTGCTGAGGTTTCAGTCACACGAGGAAAGAGACATAGCTTCCCCATACATCTCAGGATGCATTGTGTGTTGAAGCATATATTCAGATGCATGGAGCTGGTGCTCTCTCTCTTTTATCACAATTAATTGCATTAGTAATGCCAAACTCTGAATCCGGGGGGATTAAAAATGGCATTAATAGTGTGGGGGTTTCATTATGTCCTCGGGTTTTAAGCAGAACTTCCCATTCATGGCAGTAGGGACTTCTATGGGTGGCACCGCACGGCCCATGGAAATTAATCTTGTATTATTTTAAGTTTCCTGGACTGCAAGAGGAGGATGGAGTGTCACCGCTCCTGGTTGTTTGTGACACATGATTGTGTCCCTCACACAGGCACTGGCAGGTTGAGTGGTACAGAAGGCAGGGAAACCTAGCAGCATCTGCATAGCTCACTGCTTATCAGGAATATACACTGGCAGCCATTCTGTAAGGCAGCAGCAGAAAAACAAAGCAACAATCAAGGGAGCCCTTTGTGATGGATTAAAAGGGTTTAGAAATGTCTGAGCCATGCAGTTTTCAAGCACTGACACTGTCAATGACTTCTTGACTGAAAACTAGAAAATGTGCTTACTGAGTGCACAGCCTGAGTTTTGCTTGTTTTCCCAAAGCCTGCCTTTTGTCAAAGGCCTTTTATCTGAACAAAGTTTAGACACAGTCGCTTCATAAAGCGACTCTTTCCTTGAAATAAATCAGGATAATTACATTAGAGCACTGCAGCCTGTGAACCGAACCAAGGGTCTGTGTGTTTCTCTATTATTGGGGCATAATTTTCTTTTACAGTCCACACTGCATCTCTCTTAACCTCTGTGTGGCTCTCCTTTGTATGCCCTGCACTGACTCTGCACATTTGGGTCGCTGGCACACGGCTGTGATGGGGGAGACGGCATCCAGAGTAGGGACAGTCACGCAGGGGACCACCCTTCCCATCACCTCTCTTGACTGTTCAAAAAATTCATGCATTCGGCCAGTGTTGAAGGCTAAAAACCATCCTCATCATCATCCTGTATTTTTTTTCAGCCTGAGTTTACACCACTGAAGTATCTTTAGCCTTTTAGGAGGGGGAAATAATCTGAGAAGGATGACTCACTGCTGGTATGATACAGCTCTCCTCTCCTTCCCTGAGGGGGATGTCAATCAAGATGCTTTTCCACTGTCTCTCATAAATGCTGGCTGACACAGCAGGGGAAAGTGGGGGCTGAGGGTGCATGTTCAGGTCTTGAACCTCAAAAAAACAGCCCTTGCTGGTTGTGATTTGTTGGAATGCATCCAGCAGTGGCATCCCTGCAAACAGAGACCCCTTACAGGACTCAGGACCACATTCAGGAGTCCTCTACAGTGGCTTTAGGCATTCAGATTTTGGTGTTTAATTTCAAGAGAAATACGTGTGACCCAGAGGATCTTTGCCTGGGGTTTCCTGCAAAACTAAGGGCCAGAAATGGTTGCAGCATTGGTGATAAATGGTCTGAATATGGTCTGTGCCCTTAAACTTGACTCAGCGTTTAGTCAGGAGCTAGAGGAATGAATAGAAAAGCAGGCAGTTTGTGCTTGCAGTGACCCATGCTGCTGAGCTGGTCAGCTGCTGTGCTACAGACATATTTTTGGCTTTTTCAGGGAAGCTCTTTTGTTATCACATCAAACTCTTCACTCAGCTGGCAGAAGGCATTCTAGCAGCTGTGAGTCTGGAAGAATCCAGCATACAAGAGATGACTGCAAAGTTCGTTGGGTTTTTTTTGTATTTTCTTCCAATTCCTGAAAGATTTGTATATAGTTTCCCTTTTTTTGTTGTGTGCATGTTTTGTTTTGTGGTTTTTTTTAAGCATATGTTTGATGTGTGTTTCTAAAATATATTAATTAGATAGCATTAATAAAAATACTCACTATAAACTGACAAAACTATTAATTCTCCCACCAGATATTATCATTCATACAGCATAAACTCTTCAGAGAAAGAGCCATTTCACTGGGCCAGGGGAGAAAAAAACCTCAAAACCAGTATCTGGAGCTCCAGGTGACATAGTCAAAAGCAAAAATAGATAAAGTAAATTTTCTGCTCTTACTGCAAGCAATGCAAAATGGAGGTTGTAGTCTGAATAAGCTGGTTAGGCAGGTCATATTCTAGCTGGTTAAGCCAGCAAAGTGCAGCCCATATAAACAGATTGCTTAAATAATTTTTCAGTTGTAATTTCCATCAGAACTGCTATGGTCTTTTTGGATATTGTGGACAGAATAATGGCCCATTTCCATGGGCATCTAAAGCACAAAGAGTGAAGAAGACATGACTTCAATTACCTCTGAGATGGGCTGAGTTGAGTTTTTTAAACTTAGTACCTTGAGAGCAAAACCAAGCTGGAACAGATAGGAATGGGTTTGTCACTGGAAATTAACAGAGGGGTGATAAATTCATATTAATCCCTATCTGTTTTCTACCAGGGTTTCACTTGGAACAGTTTCAAAATAAAACAATCCTTCAGTTACGCTTGTGTAGATGTTCTGTATCACCACCTAAATCACAGGGGTTGGTCTGCACTGATGCTTGTGCACCTCCAATCAGATGCCAGCCACCTTGCACATCTTAAGGGCATATGGGAGTAAGTCAGACTTCTGTAAACCTTTATTCCCTCTTTCCAAAATCCTTAAGCCTTCTGACTTGTCTGGAGTTTGAAATGCCTGAAGCGAAAACAAGTGTCTCCACCCCTGCCTTAAATGTATTTGTTCTTCCAAGGATAAGCCATAAAGAAGTTCAAGGCATGAATTAATGATTCCCAATACCTTGCATCCCAGTCCCACCAAATGGCTAAGGGACTTGGGAGTCCAAGCAGAAGCATGGTCTGGAAGCTGCAGAGATATGGGCAATGAGGTCTTTAGCTGTGGACTTGCCCCAGCTGTCCACCATGAGCACACAAATTCCTAGACAGTATTGCACACATGGTAGGCTTGGTGTGCATTTTCCAAAATAATCTGATGGGAGGAGAGACACAGCAGAATAAAACAAGATAGGAATGTGAGGTAACACACCTGTGTGCTGAAACAAATGTCTCTTGCCATATTTTGGATTGAAAGAGGACCACCTATTGGCAATTTCACACTATAATTACAACACCCATGCTTATGAGTTTAGAACAATTTGTTTCCTTGTGTCTGGAAAAGGAGTGTTATTTCACAAACCTGTACCTTTCCCCAGCTCACATTCCTTTGCTAAACTCTAAAGCACAAAGGTGCAACAGGTCGAGCATTGATTACTGGACTTACAAGCTTTTCCAGATTCCACATGTGAGTAAGAGGATTTTTCTGCTCTTCATCTTACAATAAAAAGGCAGTGAAGTAGAGTGTATCCTGAACATGGAGATATTATCTGTGAAGACAGCAGGTTTCAGGATAACCCTGAAGTTAGGGAGTTAAAGACTTCAGCAGGGTAAAGCTGCTGGAGGCCTTAGAAACCACAACAGTTTAGAACCTGAGTGACATGACTTGTGCTCCCTTGGCATCATGTCTGTGCTGGAGGGGCAGATGGGCAGAGCATCAGGTGCCAGGGCTGCAAGCCAGGCTGGGCAGCTGCCAGCAGGGCTGGGGAGCCTCTTCTACTGCTGCCCCAAGGTTCCCTTTTTACCTGAATTAGGTATCAGGAATCAGGTAATGGTCACAAATGAGACTATAAACATTGAGTTTAGATGTTTAAACGTGATGAGCATCTGAAAGTTTGTTTTTAATGGTTAGATAATGGCAATGTTTTGAGCCACTGCTCCAGCCCGTATACTAGCTCCAAACACTCAAAACCCTTACCCTTGTCCAAGGATACCTTATCTGCCCAAAAGCTGAATGCAGGAGCAATGTAAAAGTAGCTGAAAGTGCACTGGTTATCATAATAAGTGCATATACAAGAACCTGTGAAGAAAACCACAATGTATGTTTGCTTCTTTAAGCCAGAGCAAATCTCAAGTAAGCAAGAGTCAAGTAATTGCTATCAACTTTGGGGAAATTTTTCCTAGGAATCTGTTGTTGAGGGGAAATTCTGAATTTTTTCCTGGGATGCTTATTCCTGTTCATTTCCACAGTTTTGAAAATCTTAACATACCTGTTTTGATGTCATTATGTTAGACACTTAAGGAAGTTTCCCTACTTATTGGCTGTGAGAATCACAAAAAAATGTGTATGGATGCAAGGACCTACGACATTTCCAAGTGGCGGGGATATAGTTAAGATGCTGTCTGTGTGCATGTGTCTCTTTTTTAATAGACCCACTAAATGCAATTCTTTTGACAGTATAATCTGCAGGGCCCTCTAAACAAGGTTCCCACCCGCTCTTCATTCTGTCACTGATTTGTATGTGCTTTTAGATAATGCAGCTTCTGCATTTTTTGTTATATGATCCAGAAAGAACCCTGCATTATCTTAGAGGTCTTTTACAACTTCATGATTCTATGGTTCTATGTATCCATACTGTAGCTCCTTTTCCTGTCCCATACCTGAGCATGACCCCCAAATCATTTGAGTAACCCCTAAACAACCTAATGGGAGAGAACCACTGGGTCTGAGGAATTCAGCTCTTGTATGATGGGTGAAGTTGCTTTGCAGCGACTGTAAAAATCAGTTCACCTTCTTTCTGTTTCTATGTTCTCTTTTGTCAGCCATCCATACAAATAAAGAGAGGGCAGGGATACACATACATACCCAACCACCCTGTTGGCAGTGACATCACTTTAATGCACATCTCTCATAATGAATGTTTCCAGAGCAGTTCTGCTTCCACTGATGTCTCCTATAATGTTCTTATCAGTTTAAATGTACAGAAGCCCATGAGATCACCTGCAGTAACTCATTAGAATGAAATGGAAAATGTTTACATTTCCAAATTCCTTTAGGTGCTGTTGGATGTAAAATTTGGCAAGGGAATTGAATGGAAGCCCATGTCCATTTTTCTTCCCTGACATGGACTCAGTGGCCTCAGCTTTAAGTGAGAGCTGCTTAAATGTATTGATTCAGGGAGCAAGTTACCCCTCGGCCATGGGAAGACGTATGCTCTCTCCAGATCCTACGGAAGCCTCAGTGTGTGCTGTGCTTTTTGCTGGACATCACCACATGAGTGAATGTTACTTCTTCAGACAAAGGAAGCACACAAGCTCCTTTTAAAGAGCAGAGCTGCACTGAGCTGCTGCAGGATCGCTCCTGCTATCACAACCCTGTCTGAATGCAGCACTCCCCTTTAAACACATTCATATTAACCCTCACATGGCTACACAGCTACGGTCACTGCTGAAAAGGCACCTGTGCTGCTTTCCTTTACTTCACACAAGGGTTCAGGATAATCTAAGCATGTGCATATGAGTGCATATGAAGCACTCATTTTTCTGCCTCTGACTGGTTTATTTCACCACATGGCAGCTGCAGAAGTGGGGACGGACATCTGAAATGTGGCGGTGCTCAGTGTAAGTTCTCTGATCTGGATTCGCAATCAGTGCAGAGAGCCCTGCTCAGTAATCTGCTTGTAAAGGCTGCCTCTCCACCTCCCCATCCCCAGTCCAGGAGCCTATTAAATTAATGAGACAGAAGTCAGCGCAACAGCAGTCAACATGTTATGTGTGTACAGCACTGGTGCTGTTACAATGTGCCTGTTTTTTCTCCTGGGATGTTTAATTTCCGCTTCTCAAATGAGCTGCAAAGCTGTGAAGCCTGGCAGTGTTCTTTCTAGACACTCTGTGATGCAGATAATGAGGGTACTGATAGGTGCCTAGGAGACTGTGATGGCTCTAAGCACAGCTATGGTCTGATAATGCTTTATGCCAGTAGTGTCACAGCGGAACCACTATCATCCCTCAAGGAATGGTTCATCTTTATGTGTAATACAGCAGCTGTCACCTAAATGGCTAATGGGGAAGCAAAGTAGAACCTTAGTGCTAGTAATCTTTGTCACTTAATAATTTTGAAGGTATCAGACTTCAGTAGCTCCTGCAAGTTCCAATAAAAAGTGTGCTTGGAATTTTTTTTTTTTTTTTTTTTTTTTGCCATGGATTAAATGTAAATTGAGAAATCCGTGATGCAGCTCTGTGCAGATCTAATTTAGTATAATTTGAATAGCCAAGTAATTAAAATGTATTATAGGTATATGATGCTGGGATGGTGGAGTGTCTGCATTTAAGAGGAAGATTTATTGGGCTTACTGCATCCACGGTGAACTTTCTACACCCGCATTAGCCAACATCTGTTGGAAAATGTCAAGACACAGGGCATAAGACATATCCTCATGGAATGTATGGCTGCACTTATTTCAACAACAGGCTAAGAATTTGTAGCAACTTTTGCAAAAAAAAAGCTGCTTAGGAAGAAGGTGCTGTACTCAACTACATTAGAGGCTATGCATGCAGAGAGCCTATATGTGTGCCCACAAAATGTATGCCTGTCCACACACATGCATGTAAGGTAGGGTAGGTAAGTGGTACGTTCTGTGTTGTAGGAGCATGCAGGGAGAGAGGGAAAACAAGCAAATACAGAGGGAGGCTTCTGTAGACCTTTTTCCAATTAATGCTGGTTTCCCACAGTGCTAGAACTGCAGTTGCATTCAATTTATGAAGGCAGGTAATGATAATAATTAATAGGGCAGTTGACACACATGATGTGAGTATTGACATTGCGCTATTAGTGTTTCCTAGAAGATTATTTTGTTTGTTTTTGCTTAAATGCTCAAGATTAGAGCTGGTGATTTAGCAGGCTAGGGCGCTGCCTTCTTGAGAGGAGCAGAGCTCATTTCAATCACACCTTCAGACAGGCTGATAATCTTTGGGGAGTTAACACACTTAGGCTGGTGAAGGTTAAGAGGAGAGAAGTGCTGGGGTGTGTATGTCCAGTAATTGTCCAGGGGATGAATTACAGATCCAGACAGCCCACAATTCAATCTGCACCCAGTGCTGCAAATGCTGAAAGGATAAATCAAAGAGCATTTCTCTGGGTGTGGGGGAGGAAAGAGGGGCTGAATCACCATTTACTCAGTGCCAGCAAAACAGCAGGATTGCTTCGGGAACGTCAGAAAAGCCCAGTGATAGGAGGGGCGTCATTACAACACAGACTGCTGTGACCACCCCGCATATTTAAGGCAATGCACTGAGTGGGAAACACCAGCAGCTTGGAGCAGTGTGGCAAGCGGGGAGCTGAGTTTCCTGCCAGCCAGGCTGCTGGCCTGCATGTGCTGTTATCCTCTCGCCTGGTGTGGGGCACCTGTGGGTCACTGCTCTGAGCTGGCCATGTGAGCCAGCGCCGCTGGCAAAGGGCTGCCCAGCCCTTTCACGTGGCTGCTGCCCTCACTGGTGGCCTGGGCACTGGGGGTCCCCTGTCATGCAGATATGGCAGAGGACTAAAAGCACGCCAGGCAGGGGATTTCCTCTGAATACCTGTGCTCAAGGTGTAAAGTACAAAGGGCAAACAGAAATAATGTAGGCCTTACAATGTAACTGTGGTTTTGGATTCCCCTGAATACTGCCACCCTTCCTCTGGACTGGGAGAAGGGCAAAAATATATTATTAAAATAATTGATTCACGCGTTTGATTATAAATTAAAAAGTGCACCTAGAGTTTTCCAGAGGAAGATGATGGCCATGGTTATGACGGTTACCTGACAGAGAAAATGGGCACAAGAGTGCAGAGTGACAGGAAAAAAGAGAAGCAGAAAAAGGTTCTGTAATTAACACTTTTCCAGAAATGGCAAATATGAGTATGCTTAGTTTTGTAAACACACCCTACGACAACAAATTATAAAGACAGGCCTTTTATTCCCCATTGCATAACAGGTTCTTCAAATTCCCTTCCCCAGGACCACTTTGAAGGAAGTATGTACAAGACATGACTTGTCCCATAGGTGGAAATTGAGAACATCCACAGAGCTTCTGCCTGACATGGAAGGGCATCTACACTTGTGCTTCGAGTGACACTGCTTCGTCAGGAAGACATTCAAGCAGGAGATCCTGCTGCCAGCCACTAAACAGCTTCACACAGCTTCCACTAAAACCACAGATGCTGTTGGAAGGGAAACATGGCCTGGACATGCCAGAGGCCTCATCCAGCATAATAATAGGGATTTTTTGCTTTTGTCACAGTTATGAGGGACAACACCAAGCCTCCAAACCCCCCAGTCAATGAGCTTCAAAGCCCACCTTTGCCACTCAGCCCAGGAGATGTGCTTTGTGATATGTCCTTGACGTTGGTGTTGGGATGCCCCTTCACACCTCTCTTGACAGAGATAGACAAAGAAACTCAGAAGACAGTAGTGTGCCTGGGAGAGGTGACCTCTAGACAAGGCTTGCTAAAATAGGAAGGACATCTTGACACCATTATCAGTAACAGGCCACATCCTGCTCAGATAAAAAAATATCTCTCCTAGTTTCTAAATCTAGCTGTAAGGCCACCTTATGGCATCCCTCACAGCTGGACCACATGATCCATGTGCTGCTGTGGCTGGGATCTTTGTGCCATGTCCATTCTCCCAGACCTGTTATTCCCTCCCTTTATTCCTTCTTTCTCAAAAAGAGTGAGTGTGCAGCCTCTGTGGAGTCATCAGCTCTATTTCCACCATTTGGCAGATAGGAGGACACTTAAATAGGATACCACAGTGCATGCTTGTATTTCATATTAAATTGGAGGAATGAATTTGTATGTCCAAAATCCCTTGGTAACTATCTGCCTGGGGCACATCTTTGGAAAAGGGAAGCACTGCAGTCCTCTCTCCTGGATGTTTTTGTCTTCACCTAGCAGGAAGCAGAGCAGGCAGAGGGAGGAACCTGGACTTCTCTCACCTGGGCAATCACCACATCTGGATTTCAGACCAGTCCATCCCAACTTCTCCGTTTCAGCATCTTTGAAGTAGAGATGATAATACTTTCCACCCTTCTAAAGTACATGTATAAAAAAGATTTGAAAGGAAAAAGACTGTGTTTTATTAGAATGACCAATTTAACTGGAAAAAGTTTCAGGCACAGAGCCTTTCTTTAGGCGTGACATGGAAAGCCATTTGCAGCCTTTGATTCAAAGAGAAAATGATTGTGTGCCCAAAACTTGTCCACTTTTTCCAGCTGCATCTGCTTCTCTAATAAGAGACACTGGTCCTCCCAGAGATCGTTGCTTCACTTAAACCCTTTGTCTGTTGTACCTACACCAGCACTTCTGCAACTGGAACTGGTGGAGCTCTGTCAGAGTTAAGTGCTATTGATGAGACAGTGGAGAAATGCACATGCAAAGCTCACAATTAAGAACAGGGGAAAAACCAATTCTAAGAAATGCATCTCCCCTTCCCCCCCTTTTTCCATGTGTAAATCCTGGTTACTCACTGGAACATCATTAATCATGCTGAATTGTTGTGTTATGCCTACATATGTAAAGCATAAACTCCTGATGAGTTCTCCTGAAATTTAGCATTCATTAATGTCCACTTAGTATAAAATGTGACATCATATTTTAGGTCATCTCTTCATTGTTATTTTAAACCACAAGGATAGAGTGCAGAAAAAACTGGAGGATATGATTTTCCTGCAGCATCTCTTTGACAAGTTTACCTGAAATATAAAGCTAATATATTACTGAGCATCAGATTTTTTCTACTGTCTGTACTGTGCAGTATCTTGTACTCTGTGTACTGTGCAGCACACACAGCTCTGTGGTACTTGTAGGGCACCAATTTCAACAGCAGCATAAACTGTGAGAAACAGCTACCTGCAATTCAATAAAGCATATTTAAAATGTTTCCATTGCAGCAAATATCAGCTGATGCACCTCTTATTAGTATAAATGGCATAGATTAGTGTCAGGCATTTTCAACAGTGAAGAAATTACAGAAGGCTGCATGGCTCATTAGGCTCTTGTTGCATGTTAAAGAGGGCCAGACCTTATTAATAAGAGAAAAAGGTGGGGGGGAAGAGAGTATAATGGGAAACCTATAAAATAGCTTTTTTTAATAAAGAAAGTTTCCTGGTTTGGAGAAAAAAAAAAAAAAAAGGCATCAATTAACCTCTTCCAGTCTCTGAACACTTTCTAAAGTCAGCTTAGCTTTGTTTCTACAGGACATGTAGATAAAGACTTCAAGCAGAGAAAAACTGCCTGCAATCTCACTGCACCACCAAGAAGGATTTTTGATGATTAAATGTTTCATACTGTTTATGTGGGTCAGTGTTTACATCCTGCTTCAGGAAAGCATCACTGTTTAAGTTAGGATGTACACCCACATTCGAATTGAAGCTCTTGCTTATATCCTGCTGAAGTGAATACAATTTGAGCATTTGTTCCCAGTTTAGCACCTGGTGTAAGCACTTGTTGAGGTGAATACAGGATATAAAATACATTTGCGAGCTTACAGTAACTGGGGCCTCAATCACACAGTTCCTGACCCTGCAGAGACTGACACATCAGCTCTTTGCACACAGGCAGTCTTATCAGCTTCTTCTGGGCTGCATGTGAGGAAAATACAGGTGTGTGCAGCAACACATCTCTGTGAGAAGGAGGCTGTGGTGCTTGCTGCTTCCCTGTGGTGTTGGGCAAGGGGCACTTTTGCTCACGTTTATTCTCTCTTTTCCTGGGATTTGCTTGGCTGCCCAAAATAGTACTGCTGCTGGTGTTATTGCTTAGAAAGGGGTAAAGGTGATCATAGAATCACAGAATGGTTTTGAAGGGACCTTAAAAATCATCTAGTTCCAATCCCCCTGCCATGAAGAGGGACACCTTCCACTAGACCAGGTTACTCAGAGTCCTGTTTAGCCTGGCCTGAGACTGACCCACAGCTTCTGTGGGCAACACATTTCAGTGTCTCACCACCTTCACAGAATTAGAATTAGAGTTTCTTCCCAATATCCTACCCTCTTTCAGCTTAAAGCCAGTCCTATCACTACATGCCTTTGCAAAAAATCCCTCTCCAGCCTTCTCATATGCCCTTTTAGGTACTGGCAGACTTCCATAACATCTCCCTGAAACTTTCTTTTCTCCAGGCTGAACAGCCACAACTCTGTCAGCCTGTCTTCATGGAAGAGGTGCTCCAGCCTTCAGATCATCCTAGTGACCCTCCTTGGACTTGTTCCAGCAGGTCTATGTTTTTCTTGTGTTGGGGACTGCAGTGCTGGATGCAGTACTACAGATGGAATTCCAGGATGTGGGAGAGCTCCTCACAGAAATGGCAGTTGAAAGCCTGCTCTCCTGGAGGCAGTGAAGGAGATTGCCTCCTCTTCAATGCAACAAAATGCAGGCTTGCT
Organism: Chaetops frenatus; assembly: GCA_013400775.1. Taxonomy (NCBI): domain Eukaryota; kingdom Metazoa; phylum Chordata; class Aves; order Passeriformes; family Picathartidae; genus Chaetops; species Chaetops frenatus. Next base: position 345,033 of record VZTR01001692.1, on the reverse strand, counting down.
CTTGGATGCTGAGCTACCCAGAACCTGTCGTGCTCCTTCTCTGCTCAGCAGCTGGCATTGCACAAGCAGCATGGCAGGGTCTGGTCACCTGCTGGTGCTGCAGGAGCAGAGAGTGATCTCCTGTATCTCTAGGTGACTTTTGTTCCCAAGCCTGCTTGCAATTTATTGTCATGGCTGCCAGAACACACACTCTCATGTTAGACTTGTCCTAAGGAGGGAGTGTGTGGCAGCCATCATTTTAGCAGAAAATAAACAAATACAAAGGAGTTTAAAAATTAGAGCTCTAGGCAAATAAAGCTAAATATGCAATTTTTCTAGACTTTTTTTTTTCCTCTGGGCATCATGTGCCTCATGATGCAAGCACAGAATAGGAACACATTGTACCCTCGGCCCAAGAGGTCCAGGTTTTCAGGCACTGCATTAGTGGGGTGGGTGAATTAAGCTTCCAATTTCAAGCTTAATTCAGAGCTAAGTTAGTGAGCTGCTTCCAACACCAAGGACCACAGATCAGCATATTGAGCTTTTTACAATTTTTTCTCTGCGTGATTAGCATTTTACTTGAGTCTGAGACATTAATCAATAAAAGCAATACCCTGTAAACAGAATAAAATGAAAAAGCAAGTGCTGCATTTTAATAATATAAATAGGAGACTGTGTGGCATGAGGGGCCAAGGCATAGCCTGCAATCTGAATACCATCAAAGGCAAAAGAATTGAAGGCAAAGGAAATTTTCAAGGCTGATTGCACATGGATGAAAAAAAAAGTAAAGAAAGATAAAATATTGAACAACGGTTAGTATGGAGGATGTGACTGAAATATTTTATTCTGCTGTTTTTTAAAATATTTGTCCTTGCTGATGTTGATTTTAAGGGCAGAGAAGAGAGGGGAGGGAGAACCCAACCCTTGGACTCAATAAATTAAGTAGAACAACATAGAAAAATATTTCAAACATTGTTGTTAAAATAGGGTCAAGTTTTTAATAACATCTCCATTTCACAGTTTTTGTTCTTTAAAGAACATTTGTAATGGTTACTTAGAAAAAAATAAATTGGAATTTATCTCATTGTATATGGTACAAAATACTATGCTGGAAGCCTGAAAATAATAGTCAGCTGCTGTTCAGTGCTCTCCATCCACAGAGCTCAAGTGCTCTGGGAAGCTGGTGAGTATTGGCTTTCAGACAGAGAGTGCTGAGGCCATGCCCTGGTGCCAGGGAGGTGGGGAACGAAGCCAGTGTGAAAGCCGACACCACCTGCCAACTCATTTCCCGCTGCATCCAACAGGTCACACTGCCACCAGGCAAAGCCGTTCCATGTATTTCCCAACAGGGACCCCAAGAACCAGTGGCAGACCCTCGGTGTAGCGTGGCCAGGCAGTTCAGCCACTGGGAGCAGATCTGGGGCGTCACTGAGGGGAGCTGGGCTGTTCTTCCAGCCACCTCGGGGCCCTGCAGCTGACTGAGCTCCCAGCAAGCAGGGATCTGCCCCATGCTGTCTTACCCCCTTGGGGTGGCATCCTGGACTTTTAAAACCATGACAGTGGCAGCAGGATTGTATCACCCATAGCTAAGCCATACCACTTCACCAGGAACTCTTTTTTTAACTTTTCCTCTCAGTGCCTGCTTACTTTATGCACTGCATTTCTTACTGAGCAGAGTTAACATTAATCGTGTTGTTTACTTCCTTATTTTTGCCCTGTTGCCTTTTCCTCCTCCCTCTTCCCATCCTTCATATTCTTGGTGGTGTTACCACAACTTGGAAAACAGCTTTTATTCATGAGCTGCTTTATTTATTAGCTTCTTTCGGAACTGCAGCAGTTAGTGGGGTGAGCTTTCAACATTTGTCTCCTGTAGGCCCCATACAAAGACTTGTCAGTTGGTTATGCTTTTTCTTTGCAGGAAAAGACTGGGTTTTGATTTAAGAAGGGATTTAGAATAAAAAGATGAGCAGATAAGATTCAGAGCTACATACAGACCCTGTGACTCCCCTCTGAAAAAGAAAGGGTCAGTGAGCCTCAAGTTCCTTCTATTGCAGCCCTGCTTCCAAGGCTGCTTGAAGATAGTTGCTACCTATCTTGCTTCTCCTCTCCTCACGTGGATTCTGTGATCATAATGCTTTCTGTCACAGGTTTAAAGGTGGGGTTTTTTCCATATGAGATAATCTAGGTGGTTTTTAACTGTTTCTAATTTGTACCACTCTAAAAATTTCTAGCAAAGGAAGGGTATCCTTCAGTGAATCCTTTAGGAGTAACAAGTGGTTCCCAAAAAATCTGAAGACGATGATGTGAAAAGCCTCCAAGCTAGGGAGGTAACAATGAAACAGGCTGATTTCTGAAAAGTCTGTGGGTAACTATAGCTTTTTAAACAGAAAAGTGTGGCTGCTTGTGAATTCTTCTCCGGGAAACACAAGGAAGCAACCAGGGGTCTTGGTGTGACTTGCTGATGGACTTCCTTCCTCTGTCTCTTCTTCCTCCAAGTTTTGCCTGTTCTTCAGAAAATGGGCTGCTCATTACTTAAGTATGATCAAAATGTTTTCTACTACACGAAAGTACTAATAAAAGGACGTTGTAGGCAATACCAAAAGTGACATGCTATTAGTCTGGTCTTACAACACGGGTGTAAAGCTGCAGCTGCAATGTTCAGACTGTGGGACTGAGGTAAAAAATAATAGCAGAGCAGATGTGTTTCCCTGCACAGCATGGAATAAAAAGAAACATCTGGCCCTTGGCCCCTAAAGGATATTTCTCAGAGAGAAGAGTAAATTAAGGGTGTATTGAAGATGTAGGGACTCAGCTGAAGGGAACTGCTGCCTTAGTAACCATCTCTAACCCAGCTCCCAATTTCTGATGCATAATGCCATTTAAAATATAGGGCAAGAATAACGGCATGCAAGATAAATGCAACCAAGTACAGACATCAATGTATCCACAAAATATATGTTGCTATCTTGTTCAAACAAATAAGTAAACAAACAAAGGAAATATTTTTAAACACTAAACATACGCCAGTTATATTGCTTCAAGATAAAACATGGGCTTTTTAAAAATCTATTGAGTCATAAATCTCCATATTTCCCTTTGTGTTTGATCTCATATATTACTCGGAGTTTCTAAAATGATAACAAGGAATGCATTAAAATATTTCTCTTATTGTTACATTTCAAGCACGTTTACTGTTAGCTGCTTAGCTTCATTATGTATCATAGTCTGAATCTACAAATCAAGTATAATTAGACTTGGAGAACTGATTGGATTTCTAATTAAGCTACATTGGAAACAACAATGCACAATCAGTAAATATTCTGACTAGGTACATTTTAAAGAGCAACTCTTGGGCTTTTTGCTGATGACTAGACACCAGTGTCATTAAATTTGTTGGTGGCAAGCAAATTTTAAAGCTAAAATAGAGGCAATTAGTAAAGATCTTGAAATATTTAATCACGTTTGTCCAATTAGTGTGCAATTAGGCAATGGTGTGGCGTGGGACAAACATTCTGCTTCACTGTTTGGTAGAGAAGGATCCCTTTGAAATTTTGCTATTTAGTTTATTGATATATAAAAAGGAAGTTATGGTTGTAATTTCCAATTTAAAAAAATACTGTGCAGATGGTCTGACTATATATTTAACAATGTTAAACAAAACTAAACAAGGGAAGCATGTTACCTGAAATTACACAGCTGTGATCAGTGAATAAGCTCCAGATCACATTAGATTACAGCTGTGGGCACCTTGATCACACAAAGTGCCAGGTAGTTATGCTTGCAAAATCAAAGCTAAGTAAGCTGGTGTGTCACAGCTCCAGATGATATGATTATTTTGCCCTTGATCGAAAATATTTTTCTTCTTTGAGCTTCGCCTGGCTGTTTTGCATTCCTTCCACGAAGCTTTACGTTGGCAAGTTTGTTGTGGAAAGTCAAGTGGTAGCTTTTCATGAATAAGCCACTTAAGTGTCATCTTGCCTTCAGCTTGGGGATTTGACTCCCTTTTTTGGCAAATTTTAGACCGTCTCTTAAAAGCAATCGCCACATTTAGTAGTTGATTTGCAAAACTCCAGCACAACGTTTGGGCCAGCGTGTGGAATGCTGCTGTCGTGCGTTTCGACCCTGCACCATCATCTTGGTGTTTTATCAGTCGGTTTGCTCTGTTTGGCCACGTGCAGAGAGTCAAGGAAGCAGTGCCAGGGAACGTCCCCAGGTGCTGGAGCTCAATTTTCCGGATTGTTAAATTGTTAGAGCAGTCCCTGGCATGGTGCTGACTTGGGTCAAGTATGACTCTCCCTAGCCATCCCTGGACACAGCTCACAGTTAACACTTGCCAGGACCCATTCCCAGCAGGCATTTTGAGAGGGAAGAGGGGGATTAGGAGAATGGATGGGGGCCATCTTGTGCCAGCTGTCCTCCTCGTCAAAATGCATCTAACCTTCTACTGTCAGGGGTCCCTGTGGGTTCAGAAAGGGGGAATTAGAGGCAAGGTGTTTAACAGAATTAACTATGGCACTGATGACACAGACACCAGCCTGGCCCCTGGCTTCCTTTCTGCTGCAATGGCCGTCTTGGTTCCAACTCATATTTAATGTGAAATAAGAAATAAGAAAAGACTCCCACTTCCCCAAGTGGTCATAAAAGAAAGATAATTGGTTTAGCTGTTGTTTAGATTTGATTGCCAGATCATTTTTTTTTTTCAAAGGAAATAGGTAATATAACTTTAAAAATGTCTTTCTTTGTATTTCTCATAAGTGCTGTAACTTCTGAAATGATGTTAAGCTATTGTGGATTTAAACATTGTCAATTTTATTTTCATGTCTGAGAAATTTTTCTTTGATTTTAGTACTGAAAAAATGCTAAAATAAAGCAAGTCATACTTCCTAGCGATGCTATGCTTCTTTTTTTAAATTCTCTTTGATATATACAGACCTGGAAATTCAAAGTAGAGACTTTTGCCTTGCAACCAGGTTGGTGCTTGCAGGAATTTTATGAACACAGTTGTGCTCATTTCTTGAGCAACATTAAGTCAAAATAAATTATTTTTGAACTAAAAAAAGAAATTATGCTAAGAGGCATATTGCATCGGAGAGAAATGAAACAGGTAAAAAAGCAGATTATGGATAATTATACAGACATTCATCCATTCCAAAATCATAGACTTGAAAATATTCACCTAGATTGAAGGTAGATTTTAACTCTTTGATATTCAAAGGTTAACAACAAAGTTTTTCAGCTTTGCTACTTCCCACATCTTAGGAGTGCATCAGGTTTTCCTAGGTGCTTTCTCTCGGGCAGAAAAGAGACCAACACTCTCCTGGGGGGATAGGACTCCATCAGCCCTGTCATGCCACACAAGCAGTGCTTTAAACCCTCTGTAAACCTGACTGCAGCAGAGAGATTTTGAGCACTGTTTTGAAGTGAACCTTGTGATATATGAGCTACAGAAGCTTTAAATTGTGATTATATTGTGAATAAGAATAATTGATAATGATAGTAATAATACTTGTTGGTGTTTTATACATATGTAGGTGATATCCTTAATAATATTCTTTGGTTTCACTTAGTTTATAAATGTGCCTTGATTCACAGAAGAGTCAAGTTTCTATAGATGTGAAAAGTAAGAGCAGCAGGTCATCAGTGTGTTGGCAAATTGACTGCCAAATCCCATATGGAAAAAAGATGTGAAAGCAGTATCTCATGGTCTCTGCCTCACCATATTTTTGTTCAAGTAGGAGATTAGGAAACCAAATCATTAGGATTGAATAGCCAGCTGCAGATGCAGTGTAAGAGAAAATGTACCTTTTACAGTTAATGCCTTGTGAAAACCACACAGGTACCACAGGGGTTAATCAAACATTTAGGGCTGTGGCTTACAATGCTCTTCAGTCCCTGGAAGAAACCAGCTTTTGAACATCTAAGAAAAAAAAAGAGGAACTGCAACGATAGTTGTAGAAAGTTAGTAAGCCTAGCTTCAAGCTGTACTTCAGTGCGAGTATTTGTGTGTTTACACCCATGATTGTGTGCTCAGCCTTCACAAACTGTGACCTCTTCCCTCAGGCATATATATATATATAACAGAAGTATATATATATGTGTGTGTGTGTGTGTCTATATGTATATATACACATATATGTGAATATCCATGTATGTGTATGAGTGCACTGTGTGTGAATAGGAATCAAGGACTTCAAAAAAGAAAATAATGTTTGGGAAATTCAGGAAAGGAAACCCCTGTTTATTTGATAATGGAAACAAAACCATCACTTCAATAGCAATTCATACACCGCTGTCAAAGCAAGCTCCGGGTGGATGTGCAGAACCGCAGGTTCTCTGTAGTTGCTGAATTCCTCCCAGTGTTGTCTTTATCAAAGAGGTAAATGCAGATTCAAAAAATTTGCTTTGATGTGCAAGACATCACAGAACAGCAGCTCCATTCATTGCAGAGAGAGTCCATTACTTAGGTCTCTCAGGCAACTGCACAGATTCCCCATAAAGGGAAAAATAACAGGACTGTGGAAATAACCCCCCCAACAATATATATTCTGCCTGCTTCTGGAGCCTTTCACTCCATTTCTCAGTCTTGATTCTGTTAAATGATTTTAGGCTTGGGCTCATGCACTGACAGTTTGGATGGACAGTCACTCCTGACTGAAGCAGTACCTGCCAGACTCTCCTGTCCCCAGCTGCAAGGGTGAAGGGAGGCACTGCTGAGAGGCACTGAAGTCTTGTCACCTGCCTTTTGTCCTTGAGTCTTCCCCTTGGCTCACCTCAGCTTTTGCTCCAGTGCTTGCAGCAGATCTCAGGGCCTGCTGCAACTCAAAGGGACGGGGCAGATCTGGCCCAATGCTACTGGGGAGCTGCAGGAGGAGCCAGGCTCATCCACAGGGCAACATCCTCCATGGAGATGGTCATGTAGGGAGCTGGGAAAGGCAGAAGGAAAGGGGAAATCAAGCCCTGTCACCCCTAAAAGGCAGGACTGCTGTGAGACCAGGCAGGTGACACATCATCCAGGCACTCTCCTGTGACAGCAGGGGGAACACAGTTTTCCCATCTCCCCTCTGTACTGTCATAAACCATGCCAATGTGTAGAAAGGGTCTGTGAAATTAATTATACTGTGAGTGCTTGGTAACCAAATGAATTGTAAATTGTACATTATTAAAACAGCATCAGAGCACTGACTGATCTATTATTCTTTGGGGAAATGTATGAAGATAAGAGCTTTATATGCTTTAGGGTTCTTTCCAGCCACCACACAGCCAGCTTTGGAAGAAAAAATGTGGTAATATTTTGTTACTGCCTGAGTTGCAACTGACACAATACTGTATTGTTTATTTTTATTACTTTGTCTCATATTTAATATAGATGAGGCAGTATTCAGTGCAAGTGTCTTATACATGCCCAGTCTCCTTCTGTTTATCCTTTTTGCAGGTTGCACTGGGGATTAATCACCCTCACATTTGTCAAAAAGCAAAAAATCTCAAACCGTAGGTGCAGAAAAGTGAGATAAATATTAAGAAGTATATCCTTTTGCACAAATCACGTAACTAACAATATTCACAGCTATTGTTAGCCAGTCATTTTCCCTGCATGCTACTCCTTGCTGCCTACCTGTCTTTTAGCTTCTGAAGACTGTAAGAGGGCTGGATGGGGAGCTGTATGTTCAGAAAATCCTTTTAAATAACAAGAGTTAAAAAAAAGGCCATGGGTTTAGATGTGCACATATGCTTTTCTCCTTGTCTTCCACAATGCACGTCCTGCTTCACCTTCCTCTCATGCAGTATCTGATCTCCAGGAAGCTTGGTTCTCATGTGTGTGTGCACTGGCAGCTTCTGGGTTAATACAAACCAAAACCTGCATGTCCTCCCTCCTAGGGATGCTAGCTTGCTGTGGGATTACTTTCTAGGCAATCCCTCCTACACATCACATAATGGTCCTTTTCACCCCTTGCCTCCAGCAGAACGTCCTTCTACAAGCAGGGGTGTCTGTGGGAGAAGGGGAGAGCTTTTTGTTTGTTTGTTTTAATGCTCCTATTAAAGAAATGGAGGCAGAAGCTACTCCAGAATAGCTTTTCCCACAAGGTCTCCTTTATATTCCCTCCTTGAAAGAAGATGCATGAAATGTCTGCCCTATCCATGCTGGTCAGAGAAGAGGAGAAACAGCTGGAGAAACATCCTCCTCCCTCCAGCTGGAGATACATCTCCTGACTAAGCTGTTAAAGGCAGTGACATGTTGGTTTTTACAAGCAACACATCAATGGTCCCATACCAGTGGGAAAGCTTTGGGTGTTGTCATACACTAGAGTGACCCTAAGGGTTTATTTTCTGGTGCAAAGGACCAGTGGCAGCCAGTCACATCCTCTCTCCTTCAGAGAAGGCCTATCAGAAAAAAAGAAAAAAAATTCCTCTGACTGCAAGATCTGGATGGGCATTCAGCAAAACTCACAACCCAAAAAGTCAAAGAAATAATTTAAATTTGAATGAAGACTCATTTAAAGTAGTCCAAAGAATTTCAGGACTTGGCCTCCATCTATACAGGCATGGGAGACAATGACATTTTCCTGGCCAAGGTATTTCTATAATGGAATAAAGCATATTTGCTTGTTTTCCAATTTTTTTTTTCAGAAGAGAGAGAATTTATATATTAGAGAATTTGCATTCTTCGGAACAACTCTGTTAAGCCTATTTACTAGTCTATAATACAGTGCTGCCTTTCTGGACACTCGTCAGCCCCGCAGAAGTCGCTGCCATCTCTCAGGAATGCGCTGCCTCCCGCTCCCCGGGCAGCCTCTGCCAGGAGGTGCACTGCGTCCTCAAATTCAAGAGAGGGCAGCATTTTCCTTAGGCTGATCCAAAGGAAGGGGACGACTCCCAGGCGTGTAAAAGAATGCCAGCAAGTGAAAACCGTCAGCCACAAAATACACGAGCATTCTGAAAAATTAAACTTAATGGCAGGCATGTAATGTTCTTATGAGATATTATATATATAAAAATATATAAATATATATACACATATCTATATGTATACCAAACCAAAACCCTAAAAAGCTCTTAATTGATTGATGATGTTAATGAATATATCTCATCTCTGTTCAAGGAATTCTTGCATAGGCTGTTGTGCAGCTGTAATGCTGTTTCTGCAGCACACCACAATGACTTTGCCACCAACTTTTGCACTGCAATAGCCAACTAATTACATATTGATGCACCCCAAATGCCATACATGAACGAAGTGCTAAACTGTGCCTGAGGTAATTAAGAATCCACTTGCCCTCTCATTAAAGTCCCTATTCAATTAAATTCTTCAAACTACGCCTAAAATGCTACCAGGCTGGTTTTTTTGATTACTTCAGTATTTGCTTAAAAATCGGCAAAACTAATCCAAAGCAAAGAATCAGACTTTTGTCATGTAACCTCGAAATATGTGTCTTCTAGTCTGAAATAACCATGCCTGCAAAGAAAGATCAACATGCTTGTTTTAATGCAGAAACCTGGGCCCTTGTGATCAAGAGTATGCTCCTTTCAGCTGACTGTGACTTACCCACTGTTTGTGAAGAGTCCATCCAGTGTTTGCTCTGCTGGAACAGCAGCACAGCCATTGACTTCCACAAGGAAATTCCAAGGATCAAGGTATATTTAAAGTACACACTGGTTTGTAAAAGAACTAGAGGGCACCCAAACGTAATACAACACGTTTTAATTTACCCCTTACTCAAGTTTTGGTGCAATTTTACCCTCCTGAAATAACTGTACTGTCAGCACTGTGTCTGGCACATTCAGCCAGGTTGCCTGAATTACTTGAAGAGCCCAGGACAAGGCAAATACACATTTTCATTCTCTGTTTGCATCTAACAAATAACAGATGTTGCAATATTGAAGAAGCACACCTGATGTGACTAACAAGGGATTTCTAAAATATTTGCCCCAAGATGACAGCCACCCTGCTATTAAGCATTTACTTAACGAAATGTGTACAAAGGGAAATGCTGTAGCAATTCTCCTTAAGACGAAGCAAGCTGCTTGAAATAAAGGTTCCTTCTGTGACCTTGGGCTAAATCTGCATTACAAGAAGAATGACGACCCAAGCCTGAGAATACTTGTTCCCTACCAGCCTTCAATACCCACTAAAGAATCCCTGAAGGAGCCTGTCGAACCCAGGACTTGGTGCCACTGCCGTCACAGCCACTGTCCCTGCGTTCTTCCCTCCGGCGGCAGCCCCTGCCATGTGACTGTCCCCACGGTCCCTGGGATGTGCCAGCTGAACCCTCTTGCATCCACTGGAGGGAATCTGGCACGGCACCTCCCGGCTAACCTGCCAGGAAGCAGGGTCAACCCTTTGCAAACAAACCCTGCCTGACCTGAGTAACACAAATGGACGCCTGGAAGATTAATTCATCCCCTGTAAAAATACAACTACTGTTTGCACAAACCAGAGGCATGCAATAGTTTCTTATTAAAATGCTCAGGGTGCACATTAAGGTATCTCTGAACAAAGTATGGCTTAAGAAGAGGAGAGAACAGAGTGAAATATTTCCTTGCTTAAAATTTACCACTCTTTCATCAGATTTGATATAAAGCTATGAGCAGCACTGTAAATGGACCAACGAGTTGTCTAATCATCTAGAACACCCTCACGTAATTTATATCGTCTCTTAATTTCTGTTTTGTAACCTCCATGGCTGTCTTCAGTGAATCATAGCATATAGCTCTACTTGGACAGCACATCAGGGGATGATTTTTCCCTTTGTTTCCCACTTTCACACAATGGAAGCATGCAAATTTCAGCAAGGTATGTACCTACCGCATTAATCCTTTCTAATGTGATTCCAGTCGTCTCCTTAAAAGCGGAATCTAAAAGATTATTTTTTACAGTTTCCATTCTCTACTGTGGCACACAGTTTTCTTGCTGAAAGGATATTCATCTAACTCTATACACACCGAGATGAATATACATTCGAATCACAGATACTTATCAATTTAACACACATCACAGACTGGAAATACATTATTAAAATTAACTGCATTACAGAGAATAGATGTATAGACAAAACTGCTGAGGTACTCGACTCTCCCCATTCCATGGTGCCTTAACACTTGCCGCAAACCTGCCATCCCTTTGTAATGCAGTCCTGAGATGCTTAATCTGCTTTCTCCCTTCCACCGACGTAAATCAGCAGCGAAGTTGTCTGCGGAGGAGCGGAGTCCGGGGAATAATTATGGCCTGGTGGGTTATCTGTCTGTAGCTGTGTGCACGGTGGGTCTGCTCACCAAATTTTTAGCGTGCGTATGTTTTCGGGCTCTTTTGCAGCAGGGAGTTAGGAAGTGAGAAAGGACAAAACTAGTTTAATGCACCGGGTAAATCAGACCAGCTTATTGTGAAACCCATCGCCACACATGATTGTTATGATAATACACGCGGGGTGAGCTCTGGTTATTACATGCACAGCCCTGTACTAACTGCTCCCTACAGCTCGCCCGCTCTCTCACTTTAGCAACACCCCACACACCTGTTCAAATAATATTACTATTACCTTGTGTTGACACCACATCCACCCTTTCCTTTCATATAATAAGAGCTCCTGGTGAACTGTAAATGGAAAGCTTGCGGTAGCAGAAGCCGGTTGTTTACCTGTCTCCAGTTTGTTGCCACAGATACTTGGTTGGGAGAAGGGAACAAAGATCAGTTTGACATCCTTGTTAAGCAGGATTTGCCCCCCACCTTACCCACAAAAGGTTACGAGTTGCTATTCAAGCCTGAGCTCCGCAGGTGTGCCATCACACCTGTCTGAAAGAAAACAAAATACAGTTTGTTTCAATATGGCTATTGCCCCAGCAAAATAAAGAAGACCTTGCCCTGCAACACAGACACAAGCATTTGTTCTAATATTTCAATGAATCCAAGCAAACACTGACAGATAGCTCTGTTTATATTTAGCATACAAGCCAAATATGATGCAAGCTTCCCCAGGAACTGATGGCAGTAAGCATCTGACCCTGCTCACTAAACTAACTCATGGGCAAACTCATGGCAAAACTCAACTCAAAACCCATCTGGCAATGGAAAAAAGAATTTTATAACTCTCAAGGCATTTCGAAGCCAGGTCAGATGGGGCTTTAGGTAACCTGGGCTAGTGTCCCTGCCCGTGGCAGAGGGGACGTAACTAGATGATCTTTAAGGTCTCTTCCAACCCAAACCATTCTATAATTCTGTGATTAGCAGGAGACTGAGTCCAAGGCCAGGCCAGGGACAGGCTGGGCCTCACAATTAATTTCCTTCACCGTTGCACCCTGATGGAGCTGCTGCTGCTATTGAGTCACATGTAAGTCTTTGCATAGAGAGCTGTCATGGTTTTAGAATAGGGGAAAGTTAAAAGCTGTAGGTCCTGGTACTGTTCTGCTTGGTTGAAGTCTACACCCAACTTCTTACACCAGTGACAACAGCGCAGGGCTGGGGTAAATTGGCAAAAAATGGCAGAATCTAACTCCTAATTGAGGCCTGGAGGAAACATAATGGGATTTTGTCCATGCAAAGCAGTGCACTACAGAGACCTAAATGTACCCATTCATTTATGTGAATTCGCCATTTGACATCTGCTGAAGGTGATGGAAAGACTTTGGTGGGCATTTGATCCAAGAGCTGAGTCACTGGAGTTTCCAGTGCTTTAGGTAAGAACATTTTTCACCAAAAAGGACTAATGAAAATTTTCCCCCATTTTCCAGCTAAAGCAGTGCTCTATTTTTACTGCTTTATATTCTTATTAGAATCCTTACCCACATTTGCCTCCATCATGGTTTAAAGAGCATTGTTCATAGTCACCTCCTTATGAAGGTGTCCCTGAATTAGAATAGGAAGTGTGGTAGATGTGTAGGCACCAGCTGGCTTGGAAGGAGTTTGTATACCGGGCTGCAACTTACACAGAGAAACATCCTTGAGGCAGGGAGCATATTTTATTTATTGCTTTATTTATTGCATATGTCAAGTAAATGGAATCCCAAATTATGAAGATGCAAAACACAGTGTGAGTATTTATCAGCACTGAATGTTTTTATGTGCTCCAAAATAACTTGGGGTTTCCCAGCTGACTGTGAGCAGCTTGCTGGTTTTGAAGATCTAGCACCTTTGGAACTGAAGGGACATGCTGAATTTTAAGCACTTGGAAAGAGAATTAATTGCTTGGACAGCACCACCTTTTTTTTTTTTTTTTGTATGCTCATCAATAGCAAATGATGAAGCCTCTGGGGGATATTAACACAAGTAAACTAAACACAGGAGTGGGACTGTTTAAACAAGGTGAGACAAAAGCCTTCATACTACAAGTAAATGAATTTGATAGCAATTTTTTATGTTTCCACCTCTATTGTTGCAGATATCTGCATTTAAATAAGAACTTTATCTTTCTCGGCCCTGGTTTTCCTCCTCCATTAGCCTGCATGGAGGTCAGAGACCCTCTTATCTCATGGGCTACTCCTGCAAGGACCTGGAAGCTCTCTGGGTTCCCCTTGCAGCTTTCTACTGAGGTGGGGATAGAGCTTCTGCCTGCTCCCCCACCCTCTGAGAACAGGAAAGGATTTGCCCTGGGTAATAGCTGCAGAGGCACAAAGTCATCTGTGTCCATGTTTTTCCTTCCATGTGCACTGCACCTTCACACCTGCCCCTGGCTTTGGCAGCTGTCTGGCATGGAGCACCTCAAAAACACCACAACCCCCCAAAAAAACCCTTGTAGCACTTGAAGCCCTGGGGCAGCTCACAAGGCAGTGCTGGTCATACTGGCTCCTACTTACCTGGTGAGCCTGTCCTGCACATGAACCAAGAAAACTGCTTCCTTGTTAAAGCTGGAAAAGGCAACGTCCATTTGCATGATTGCTGCCCCAGTGCTGTGATGCTCCTCGCAGGATGGACCCCCCAAGTCTCTGAACAGACACATCAGAAGCTGAGGAGAAATGTTGGCTTGTAGCACTGTGTCCACCTGCCCCTCTGAGTCCAGGCACTGCCACCCTCCCAAGCCCTCACAGGGATTCAATACCTGCACTGCAGCCCACACACGTCACCCGTTTCTGGCCCTGTGCATTTCCAGGGCTGCTGGAAAACGTAAAAGGGAACAGAGGAAAAGGTCTTTAAAAAATAATCCTAAATGGATGTATGTTTCACTCTTACTAATTTGAAGTATTCTTTCCTGTTACTGCATTTTAATGGGAATCTTTTCAATCCGCTGAAAAGACTAAGAAGTATTGATTTTTAAAATATTCTAAACAAGACGTAGATCTCAGATTACTACAAATATAGACAACAGCATCTTTGAATGAAAAGATAGCCTGTTGAATAAATAATGCATATTTAAAAAATGGCTGAATAGGAACTTACAGGATAAATGGTAAGAGCTTCAAAGGAGCCATTGATCTGTGGAGTACATAATATGCATGTTAAAAATTATTGGAATATTTATTTACATGACACATGGCTCAGAAGAAGCCATTATGGTCCTTAAGCAAATTATACATGTTGTGAAAATTGTCAAAGTGCTTCTTTTACCAGAAGCAAGTGCATCCTATCAGTTGATAAACACACCATCTTCGGGGAAAAAAAATCCAAAAGGAAGCAAACCCGAGGCTAAAAAAAAGTTAAAAGAGAAAAGGAGGGGGGGAAAAAGACAAGAAAATAAAAACCAACCCTTGTCCTATGTCAAAGTGTGTTTCATGCCCATCAAAGGAAGAAAAGCCCACGCTGCCCTGCCTGCATCCCGCGCAGCGCTGCTGTCACACTTCGTGTGGGGAGGGAATGCTCCCGTCGCTATGTGCCAAAGTCCGGGGTGCCAGCTCTTCTCCCTACAGGCCAAGAAATTACAAATGGGGACTAATTCATTCCAGCCACTGCCGTGTCCTGTATTTTGAATTAAGCTGCCAGAGGAGCGCTCAGCTTTCCCAGCCCGTGCCCCTCTGAGCGACATGGGGGACGGGCGGGGAACCGCAGCCCACTGGCATCGTTTGCACCTTCGTGCGCGGAGATGCGCTTTTTACGGCTATGCCTGCAGGTCCTCATCTGCCTCGGCACAGCCGAGCACTGACTGAAAATAGTCTTTCTTGTGTGCCCCTTCATACCTTCCAGAGGAACAAAACGGGGAGAAACGCTGCCTTGCAGTACTTAGTGTACCCAGCAGCCAGGTCCATCGCTCACCAGCATCTGGCTGGTGGCTTCAGCTGTGTGCTTGTGCCTGGGCGCAGCACTCGGAAGGGTTGGCACTGCTCCTTCCCCAGTGCTCTGGGGGTGACATGGCTCTTCTCCGGCAGATGTTCTGCTAAGGAGGAGGAATGCCAGCTTAGAAAATTCCCCCACATGTCCATATTGCTGTGATCACATTGCAGTTTATGCCATGCCCTGGTCCTAGAGAATTTTTTTTTTTTTTTTTTTCAGGCTGTGAAGGGGAAAAATGTTTTTGTCAAGAAGGCATAACCAGGCTGTGGTGGCTCAGAGGCTGCCTCTGACCCACGGGATGCTGGCATCTGGCTGTCAACTGCCTGCAGCCAAATTCCCAAGTGCTGTACAGCTCCAGGGTGCCCAGTCTCCAGATGAGTTCCAAGAGCTGGTGTGTGCATGCCTGCTTTGGACATTTGGGAAAGCAGGCTCTACTAATAGGCAGAGCACGCAAGTTTTTTCTTACCCAGGAATGGGAGTAAAGGGTGGATTTTCTAATGCAAAAAAGCAAGCAAGCAAGTTGTATGGCGGAATATATTTAGCCAGTGTTTTCAGATCACATGTTCTGGGACTGGAGAGCAGAACGTTTTCAATACTGTTTTGGAAGCACGCTATTCAGCATTGCAAACCTTACTGTTGGAGAAACCAGTAAATTGTGTTGCATCTAAAACAATTACTTGAATTACTTGTACCGTGGTTTCTTCTTTTCAACCGTAAAGGTTTTAGAGAAACGTGACTTCAACGGGTACAAAAGCCTTGAAAATACAAATAATAGTAAAGTGCTGCTCTGCATTTGCATAAACCTGTTTATCCTATACGTGGTTTATTCATTAACTCTCGGAACAACCAGCAGGACAGCTATGGCATTCCTTATGACCACTTCAGTTGTGGCTGAAAATGCAACTATTTAAAAGGAATACTATGGAAAGTGAAAATAAATACCATTCCCATGTGAAACAGCAGGTAAAATGCCACGGGAGTTGGCATTTGGCTTTTACATGGAACGAACCTCTCCTGTCACTTGGAAATTTCAGAGGGGAGCCTCAGCACCTGCAAGGATTGGGACCTCTGCGCCACAGCTCACCAAAATGGACACGCAGCATGAGCAGCGTCCATCGCTGTGCTCTGCAGACAGCATTGCAGCTAGGGAGGGAAAATACCTGGCTCTCTCATCTATTCCTCCTGCAGACCGTTTTCTAGTCCTTTACAATTTCAGTGTCCCATGAAAAGAGGTTCCTTGCAACCTCTACTTGCAATGTATTTCCCAACCAGCTCCTTCTTAGGAAAGCTTTCCTGGTAATCACCCCAGATTGCCCCATGCTTCCTTTTTTACCCAAAACTTGCTCCGCATAAGAAAGGTGATAAAACAGGAATGCATTTTGCCTGTTTCATCTCCTTGCTTCTATAAAGGTGAGTACATGTTGCCACTGGTACAAGAGGAAAACTGGAAGTTTGTTTGACAGCCGGTGTCTTGCTCAAGGTCACAAAAGAGCCTCAGTAGCAGAGCTGGGAACAGAATTTGGTATCCTAATTCCTAATCTGGCAGCCTCACCGCAACTCTCATCACGCAATCAAAAAGCTCCTTTTAAGGAATGCTTTTGTGACTAAGAGAAAATTCAAGGCATTAGAAGAAAGAGTCCTTTTAATTTGCCTTTGTTCAAACATTTATGCCTTTTGCTATATGGAAAACATGATTTAAACAGGATACAGGATTAGAGTATGATGAAAGACTCTAAAATCTTTGAAAAACAAAAAATAATTATGGCTGCATTTAGGACCGTACTGATCCCAGGCATTAGGAAGCAAGCAATTAGATATTCCTTTAGAGATTTATACACAGCATAAGGAATAAGTAAAGACCAGCATCTATTGTGATCTGGTAAGAATTTTCTGAGTGCTATATGCAGGCTTTTGCATTTTTGAAGAATACTACATTTAACAGGAAAAATTTTTACGGCTCTTTAATAAGAGCTTTTCATTTTCTAAAGGTCCTAACTTGTTGCACCGCAAGTTTTTCAAAAAGCAAACCCAAACCCTTAAGCCGCTAAGCTCAACAGGAGATTGCCCTGACCTGAAACAATCCAGGGTTTGGTACATTCTTCCTTGAAGAGCAGCTCAGTAATTTACCAGCTCTCCCAGGATACGTCAGCTTTGATATTTAGAAACTCTACAGGACAGCTTTATATTTTAGGATAGCACCTTTTGCTTGCTTCCTCTCCTGTGTAATGGAATACTGTAATTTGGCAACAGTGGATAGAAACAAATGAGTGTACCGAGAACCAATGTTACTGAATAACTGTATACAAAATAATCTGAACTGTACAAGCTGTAGTGAGCTGAAGACTACAAATATTAATAGGATAAACAAAGAATGTATTTAAATTTAAACCAATCCTTTGGAAAAAAGTGTTGCTTCCCTCTTTTTTAACACAATGTAAAAATTTCCAAAGTGCAGTAAAAAATCCTATTGATATCATTGTTACTGTCACCAAAGTAGTCGGGAGAATCAGGATAAGAGGTTTGTGGCCTAATTTTACAAGAACATGTATTTTGCTCATTAAATTACTAAATTTCCAACAGCAGAGCTCAGGGAATACAATGCAGGGACCCACTCCTCATCCCTGAAGTCCCAGTTCAGCCTGTGAAATGCCTGTGCCTTTAAAGCATTTGCAGTGACAGGAGAGGCCTTCTGTTTGCAGATGTGTTAGCCACTTTTTGATCTTTACACAATTATTTTGATAAAGAAAGCATTCATCTCGTTGACACTATCACTGCAGTCAATACCTAGTGACCCCCATAGTTAATTTCCTTATAAATAGTTAACTTAATAGAAGTCCTCCCTTGGGTTATAGTACTTCTGACACTTGTATAATCTGAAACAAATCCTCTTTTTTAGTCAAACAGACCATGTTATACACACAGTTAGCTAGCTATTTACAAAGCACCCAATTAAATCCTACTTAATTCTCCCACTCTGAAAATCCCATTTCACTAGTGTGCAGGCTACTCATCACACAGGATGAGGATCTTTCACTGAGCCTGGACACAAGTTAACAGCTAGAAGGACTTGGTTGTACAAGAGCTTGCCATTACAATAATTCGCCTGTCAAATGCTATACAGAAATAGTGAAGAGAATGTGCAAATTCAGAGGATTGAAGAAATAAGCTGAAGAATCACAGTTAAAGACAGGTAAATCTAGTTTAATGTTCACATGTAGTAGTTACACATCACAGAGATTAAACAGGATTTTAACTGTAACATAGCTGCAGTGAAATGTAAGTCATCTTGTACTAGAAAAATAATCTTGACGCAGTTATCCAATTTTTGGTCTACTTAAGTTCATTTTAAGATGAATTTACACCACTGACCATAATGACTTTTCCCATGTGCCTTTCTGCAGTTTGCTATTAGTGCTCTTTGGACGAAGGAAACAGCAACTGTTTTTGCTAATGGTTTGCCCTTTGGTTGCAAGCAGAGAACGATTTTCAGTTTTTAAGCAATTAATAAGCTGTAGGAACACAAATTTGCACTAAAATCTTTTGGTGCTAAATGAAGTTCCCAAACAAATTTCTTGCTCTAATTCAAAAGCAGNAAAAAAAAAAAAAAAAAGCGGATTAGAGATCTAAAGCATTGTCCCCGTAATGCAAAAAAACTAGCTAGAATTTTTCTATTCTCAGTAAAAAACACTACATCTTACTGCTTTTATAGAATGCACTAAAAACCCCTGTGCCTAAATGACAGAAGTGTAGCCTCAAAATGTATAATACACTTACAAACATTTTTAAGTCTAGATTGAGGAAAACACGTTGTATGGACTCCAAACAAGTTTATTTGCAATTAGACATCTCATGCAATCATGCAGGACCACTAGCTAAAGCTGCAACTTTCGAGTCTAAAGGACATTTGGGGACAAAAAAAAGTCCTTAACATTCAAGATATTTCCATATTAGCAGCTCCTTAGTTGAGCTGTGGTTTTCTAAAGAGATATTCCCACAGACTAAAAAAAAACATACACACCTTTATAATATTTACAAAAAAAATATTTAATTAAAAATATTTTATAATTACAGTAGTCTATTAAAGCATATACTTTTCTCACACTTATAGAACATCTCTATATATACACAGTATGAAATGTCACTCATTTGTCTATACAATATGTAACATTCCTGCAGGGAGAAGAAAGTTCCCTGGGCCCCAATAAAATCCATCTATTTTAAACAATAGATGTCAAATATATCTACAAATGCTCTGGGGTAGATTAGTAAAGCTTCAATATTCGGCTGCTCGGTCCCTTAAAGAGTTACAAGGTTTCTAAAGTCTGGTTTAGGCTCGGTCCTCTATCCCGGGGCAGAGTCGCAACTTTTCCCGCTGCCACCGTGGGACACGCCGCCGCTCACAGCTGGCCGGGAACGACGAGAAGAGATGGAACCGGGGGTCGAGGGGGGAAGGACGGGAAGGACACGGGGAGCTGGGTAAGGGGGGGACCGCTACGGACGTGCAAAATGGTGAAAAGGCTTGGCTCTGTCGGGGGGAAGCATGGGAACTGCTCGGGGGGTTGGATGGCTCCTTCCCCCGGTGCGGGGGGGGG
>VZTR01001692.1:288335-323350 GCA_013400775.1 Chaetops frenatus | reverse complement strand
GTCCCCGCGGTCCGGAGCGCAGCCCCGCGCGACCGGCGCCGCTCCCCGCCGCCCGACCTGGAGGAAGGCGGCTGCACCCGCCCTCCCATTCCCCACCTCGTCCCCTTTCCCGGGAGGGTTCGCATCTCCTCGGGTCGTGAGGCACGTTCTTATCCTCTCGGTGTAGGAGACTCATTCTGGCTTTACACATTTTTTTGAGGGACTTGGGGACGCTGGTTTACAGGCTGGGAAGATCCCAAGCAAAACTTGAGGCGTGTGGGGGAGAAGGGAGGAGGAGGGTTTAGGGACTTCAAGCAAAGCAATGCCAGGGAACATTAAATTAGAGCACATAACTATTAAAAATGCATGGAGATGGAGTATTTAAAATTCCTTCATGACATATAATATTAATCCGTTTTATGTAAAATTCATACCTGTAACTTAATTTGGTCCATTAATGCACCAGATCACGTATTAGTAGATGTACCATGTTTTAAATATGATGCTGGAAATGTCCAGAGTTCTGTACTTAGAGACAGAGCATTAAAATTAACAGACATACACTCCTGAGTCCTGCTTAAGTCATCTTGTGGCAGATTGTAACCTTTTAATTTAATAAAGCAGTGTTGAAACTTCCTGTTAATTCCTGCTAAGGATTAAGAGCCACTGCGTATTTGAATGGGACACCGGTGTAAGAAACTTGGCGCCCGATCCTACCGATGCTGCAGCACGGCAAGCTCCCCGTGAGTGAAGTAGGGCTGGTAGCTCGGGCAAAGGACTGAAGGAAGGAGTAAAGGCTGCAGGATCTGCCCCTAAGCTTGTAAGTCAAACCCAACAGAAGGGAAGAAATCCATAATGGTGATTAATGATTACATGTCCCCTCAAAGCTTAGTCACAACGGGTGATATATAAAGGATACAGTGGGAAGCTGTCAAACCCAGAACTTGAATGAGGGGTGAGGCTGGATCATCTGAAGCGTATAATGAAGCACACTTGCATTCTCTCTCACCTCTTAAAAACACGTTTTGAGGCTCTGCTTACAAATATGCACACCCTTGTTTTCTTTATTTTGTCCCAAATTGCCAGTGCCATCCATGGCAGGCTCCTCTCAGCTCAAAATCCCAAGTGTGTCGTTTAAATCTTTGAGGTGTAAATCTAAACTGAGGTCTGGATTTGTGTGCTACATCATGACGATGTGATGAGAAGATGTATTTCCATTAGCTATGGGCTGGATGGTCCCAATTCTGTTGTAGTCATTGCTTTCATTCAGTAAAATTCCTTGCAGTTTCCTTGCAGGCACAGGCCTTAAAGCATATATTATGGTTACTTTGTTTTCTGGAGTCTTGGCAATATGGACAGATTCGATATGCTGTCTAGAAAAAAAAATACGTTGTAAATGATGGTGAAAATGCAGGCTCAAATATTTCTGGTGCCATTGAATTAAAATCTCCATGAAACTAGATACCCTGTAATATTGGGCTGTTCTGTTTGTACTAAATCCCATCTGGGAGCTCCTCTGATCTCACTGGAAATCTCTGGGAAACCCCAATATGTAACTGGTTCCCCTCTAGCTCTCCCAGAGCTAATCTGGACAGATAAATTCTGTACACACAGACACACACACACATACACACACCCTGGAGCAGCAAATCCACTGAGACCACACTGGTTCTTGAAGATGACTCAGTATTTCTGTACACTCATCGAGAACCATGAAATGCCCCACACCTCTTTTTCCATCAGGCTACTTCCACCGCAGAGGGTACAAAGGAAAAGCCGAGGGTCTTCCAGCATTGGAAGTTGTGAGAGGATTGCACACTTTCGTGTAGCTAATGTATCACAGTGGAGATTTGTGGGAGAGGGAAAAACGGCCCTCCCCTTCAGCTATGGTATAAATACTCAGGGGTTTCCTCCAGTAACTCCCTTTGATACTGATGAAGCTGATACATGCTAGTCTGACATGCTCGGCTGAACAATAGGCACCGATTCCCTGTCAACAGAGAATTTGCTCTCCTTGAAGTCAATGGTGGTTTTGTCATTGACTTAAGCGGGACCAGGTTAGGTTGGCTGCTTTGTACGAAATTTAGATTGGATGTGCTTAGTAAATTGCATTAGAAGTGGGCTGGAAAACCCAGAATATTATTCATCTAGGTAGGCATAGTACAACTCTTTTCACCTGAAGAGGCTTGTACATAAGAAAGATGGACAGTGGTTATTGTTCATGCTTTTGTCCTATTAATGGCAATATTTTTCATGACATGAATATACAGGGATTAACACTTCTGGTTTTCACCAGACCAAGTTTGGACTTTTAAATAAATTCTGTGCATCTTTAAACATGTGGTCCCTTTCTGGCTGGCTGGAGGAGTTTGTCTTGGCTGGGATTTCCTGTGCTCTCTTCCCACATGCAGAGTCAAGATTCATTTCTACTGTAAGAAACTCTTGCAATATTACCACAAGATCCTTAATAATGCTTGAATGGACCAGTTTGGTCTATTAAAAGAGAACCAATGAGTTGAGATCACATCATAGGTGTTCTCTGAAGATTAGAAAAGTCGCTTTTGATTCAAACCCAAAGTAAAACAAGTTGAAAATGTAATTACTGGCCTTGTATGCCCTGTGTCATGAAATACCCATTGAATTTAACGAGAATGAGTAACGTATTCTGAATTTGTCAGCACAGTATATGAATATGCCATTGACTCCAGGTGGAAAAATAAGCCCAAGACATTGATGCTGTCCCTTAAGTGATGTCACCAGGGAAGGGGGACAGTCCTTCCAAGCACAGAATGTGTGACATTTCCTCTGACAGCACTCTGGATCCACAGATGTTTGTGCATGATACGAATGCCATTGAACCAACCACACTGCATTAGTTAAAATAGTCTCTGGACAGATAAAATTTGAAGGGAACACGTTCAGGTATGCAGAGGAAAGCAAGCAATCAACATGGTTCCTTACACAAGGTTACTTGCTATACCTACCTTAAGAGGGCATGAAATGCACACAAATGCTCAATGCATTTTTATTCTTAAGCAGGTTATGAAACAGTGGTTGAGTCAATTGATGAACTTGGGGCACACCGTGTCAGAGGAGTGCAGTAAAATCCCAAGCTTTCCTTTGCTGGAGGCTGGTAACTGGTGGGACAAGTTTCATCCTGGTGGGCATAAAGATACATGATACTGAGACCCCCTGTTCCCCATTCCTCTTGACTTCAGAAAGCAGCCAGAAGACTCAGGATCTCGGAGGAGCTGCTCAACACCTAGAAGGGCTGATCATTAAAAAAGCATTATAAATCTTGGAATGGTTTATGGTTTATGAGGGAAATAGCAATTGATTCCTCAGTGGTGCCATTACTCTCCACTATTGCTATCATTCAAAAGGCAATAATGTTGGTTATTTACCTTCAATTAAAATATCTAGTTAGTTGTGATGTCATTTAAAATAGCAGTATAATGTGTTTAGTGCTCCCTTATCAAGCACCATAGATAAACTCCTCTTGGCAACAGGGGATAGTGATATGAAATGAAAAATTGGGCGGGGGAGTGAGACGGAGGAAAGACTATGTAAATCTTTTCCTGGATTATTATTCCTACATGCCTGTGTGTCCCTTTGGACAACAGACTGGAGGTGAGACGGTAGGCTCCTTTGCAGTGACACCCCATGGATCCTCCAAATGGGCCAGGGAAGATCCATTGAGCATTCAGGGAGTACAGAGAAGTCACCTCAGTCTGCAAAGTGTACCAATGGACTGAAATCCATCAGTCTTCTGGTACCACTCCTCACCAGAGATAATTTATCACCAAAGCTCTTGATCACCAAAACTCGACTTAACACAACCTTTTCTCCAAATAACACTATCTGTCTTCAGTACTGTTGTCCCTATATTCCTCAAACTCAAAGTCTAAATACAACTCATACATTTTACTAAACGTGATTTTTGTTTTCTCGTTTTCTGGTTGTGTTCATTACAGAAATTTCTTCTAAATAAGAGAACCTAAAAGATTCTCAAGACCTTCAATTTCTCAGTGCCCCTTGCACAAAGTTTAATATAAAATAAAAAGAAAAATGATTGTCGATTGCTCACAATAGCTATTCACACACAAAAGAGAATTTTTTTTTTTTGCATATTCATGTAGTTGTCCAGGTTGGAGCACCCTTCTTATGACTGGAGTGTACTTCTGCCCACTACTTTATTCTTTCCTTCAGGTTTGTATGCTACAAGAAAGCCATATAACAGTAAACATTATAGAGAGATAAGGAACAGAATTAAAATGGCTTGGTGGTCACGTGCACTCTTTTTTACACAAATGTGGAAATAAATGCATAAAGAAATATTTTACCTCAGTTAGTGGAGAGAACCAAAAAAATATTGTGATGAGGTTCATGTCTAAGAGGGTTTCTTGCTGTGCTGTCTCCAGCATGGCTGTGTTGTGGGAATTTGTTTAAACCCACCTTGCCCTTTGAGAGTCTGCAGCAGCAGAAAACATTGGTATGTCACTGACAGGCACCCTGGCATTTGCTGGTGGTTGTATGTCAGCTGAAGGCTAATGTCATTTAAGAAGGTTGCTTTGTTCAGGTGACCAGAAACACTGGGTTTGTTGGGCAATGTCAGATTTCTGCATTGACTAAAGCAAGCTTGTGGCAGAAAGATAACTCATGCTGACAACCTTCTGCAGTGTGGTCCAAATACAAGCAATCAAGATGCTTATTCTGGGGAAGGGGAAAATAATTTAGGAGTATTCGGAGCAGTTTCCTGAGGAACACTCCATTAAACTGAGTTACATAGTAACAGATTGAATTTAGAGTCTTAACTTTAATTTTATTTTGTGTAGATTTAGATCAGATTTATGTGCAATGTCATGCCCTTTGTTTGTAGACAGAAATTTTCAGCCAATCTGCCTGAAAACTGATGGTATGATACTACCTCATACTACTTTTGTGTTTGTTATAAGTTTACATTAAGAGGTCTATAATCACACAAATAATGCAGCCTACAGGGACAATGAGCAAATCGACCTAAATTAAATAAGTATCTAGAAGTGTACATGCTCATCTGCATATGTTATCATTACACCAATGATACTGGTATTTATTTTCAGGGGATCTGAAGAGCTTCATCAGCAAAAGCAGTCTAAGTTCATGCCCCAGAAAAAAACCCCTCAATAGCAATATTTTGCACTAATACAACATTTTACATTTTGAAAGCTAATACTAACACGTTATTTGTTCTCCATGAGTGTTTTAAGGAATTCTTCAAAATCTTCAGTTTATTTTTTTTTAATCTTAAAAAAATGTTTAAATTAAAAGAAGAAATCACCTCTTTTTCCTTGACTGTGAAGACAACCTTACCCAGAGTGCAAGGACATACAAGGTAGATGGAGAGACCTTCCCTTCCTCTGTGTTGATGCAAATGCATTGATGTGTTCACCTGTAGTCAGTTAGTTCTCAAAGTACTTTTATGGGCCAGTGTGACTTTCAGACATAACCTGCTTGCCAAATACTAATTTCCAGTTCTGCATTTTGTTTCATGCTAATGACAGCCTGACAAATATGTACGCACTATAGAAAATGGTGTTTGCTGGATTTGGTTCAAGTCAAATTAGTGCCACCACTGCAGACAGAAGTTAGAAAGAACTAGAAATTCAAGTCTGGTGGTTGTGTTTGTGGAGGGGAAGATTTTCAATGCATCTTCAAATCCCTTGACTGCAGCTATTTATGAGCCACGCCATGTACTTCCCATACCTGCCGAAAACTTTGTAATCTTATTATCAATTTATTTACCTGCTATAGAGTTCCAGTTGCCATAACACGTGAGGATCTACCAAGGCCTTAGTAACAGAAGCAAAAGGCTCCTCTTCATTCTTCCGTTCCATCTTGCAGAAGAAATGTTAAAACAGCAGAAAATTACTTATAGGATGATAACACCAGTTTAATTTGCTTATGTCCTTGTGTGTGTTTGAAAAAGCAGCCTGCTCAAAAGCTGAGTTTTGTATTAATTTGTACCAGGTTGCTTCCTGTGATCATTCTTTGTAGCCTGCGTGGCTTCTGAGAAAGTTGTCACTCAAGAAAACAAGAGACCTCAGCTTTTGTTGACAGAAAACAGCTCTTGCAGGATTTCATGTCTAGAGAGCGTGAATAAACCATTGACAGGTAATGTCTCCTTTAGAGGCAGACAGGGTCACATCACAACTTTAAGTTCATCAATAGTATATACTAAAGTGACCTTACATATTTATTAGGACAACAGGATTGTCTAACAAAAACCACTGTGTAGCACTGTGAATTTAAATCAAGATACACATTGCAGACTGCAAACGGCTGGAGAAGCAGAAAGAAGAAAGATGGATGTAGGGAGGATATTGGACAGTGATCCATGAAGTGCAATTCTTCACAGTTAAATATATTCTGTGACTTACTAATTTTCCCTTAGAAGAAATGGGAATGAATGTTATTTTCCATTTTGGAGTAATTGTATAGCAATTCTTCATGGTTTTGCTTCTTGTGCAGGGGGCAAACTAAGCAAAAGCATTTTAAAGACATATTAAAAATTGCTGTTAAAAATGCTTCAACATGCAAATTTCTTATAGTTTCACTTTGTTTTCTTTAAGCTAAATGATGTGCATATATAAGAATATTTTGGGTAATCACACAGCTTATGCTAAGTAACTATTTCAAGTTATCCTTGATACCAGTATGTTTCTACATATTTACCTTGAAGTGTTAATGACACTTATTTTGGTATTTTTTACTCCACTAATGTGCTCTTTCAACACTTTAAAGAACTGATAAAATTTTATTCAAGCAAATCTCTTAATTTACCTCAATGGAGAAATTGGCTTGAAAAGTAGTACAAATCCTTGCTTATATAGTAAGTTTGTCTTGAAGTTAATGAGCTTATTTGCCTGAGTAGAGATATGGATATAGGGACTGCTCAAGTGAGCAGAAGTTTCACAACTGGATGCAAAGTCAATAGCTTACTTCAGACCAGCCTCTTGAAATAGTTGCTGAACATTGAGCGCCTGAGAACTGGTTCTCAAAATAATATTTTATAAAACGTGAAAATGAATATGCAAAAGAGTAAGAAAAATGGAAACTTTAGGCACAAATGTTTAATTAAGAGACATTGTGGTTAGTGGTGATGATTATTTGAAGTAAATTTTATGTCCCCACGGCGTTGTACCCAACATCCATTGCAGTCTTTTTCCACTGGGAGTAAGAGACTCCTTATAGACAAAAAGAGTTTTCTTGTGCCCCCAGGAACGTCTTAACACACAATACATCAATCTTTCTTGCAGTGTGGTATGAATTATTAGAAATACACTAATAGAATATTATGTATTTGTAACATTAGCATGAGGTATGATTTTTTTACAACCTTGCATCTCAGCTTCTTTTTTTTGTCCCTTCTGTATCTTTCTCCTGAACTGTCTTACACTTGCAGCATCAGGATTCTTTCTGGTGTTTAATGTTTTAGTAAGGTGGCAGTCTCTCCTTTCACTCTTTAGGGTACTGTTTCATCCTCATGTGTTGAGAGATGCATGCTTTTACCTCTGCATCCCACAAAAGGTACTCCACCAAGCGTGTGAGCAACCAAATGGGGATGTGTGTGTGTGTGTGTCTCCCTCCTTCCTCCACTGCTTCAGATAGGAGCTGAGGTAGTTACACCCCATAAAAAACTATGTCAGATGAAGCTTAACTGGCATTGCATAAAGAGGACACACAATGGGCAGGCACTGGATAAAACATTTATTTTCAGTTGTTATTGATGACCTCTCAGAAGTTGCTCGTGGCTCTACTTTGGCCTGTCACTTGTGAGGTAAAGGGTCATCAATAACTTATGGAAATAAATGTCTTACTGAGAGTCTGGCTACTGCAAGTCCAGTATATTGTCTCACATACAGACATGCAGGCACAGAAAATACAAATCACAGAGAAACCAATTTTGATATTAGCTTCTGTCCTTCTATCTTTAGAAAAATGTGGCTTTTTTGATTGTTTCCTTTCCATCTATTTTCCCTTTTCTTTCCTTTTCTTNGGCTGTTCTGGGCAGCCAGAAAACAGCCACAAACCCAGGACTGGGGCAGCAGCCCTGAGCTCAGCTATATTCCTCTTTCTTACCTAATAAGTTAAAGTTGTATTTCTTCCAATCATGCTCCCTGGGACAGGCACAGGTAGTTTATTTAATCATTTTTTCTTTTCTTTTTCTTTTCTTTTCTTTCTTGCTCTCATCTTCTATTTCTTTCTGGTATTTCATAAAGATATGCCCCTAATTTATTTATAAGGGTAGGTCTCCAGAACAAGGTAGCATTACTGAGCTGGCTTTCCAGTTCCCCTGTACACATGATTACATTCATAATTGATAGACTGGTCTATAGTGTTGGGGCTAAAACAAACTTAAGGTCAAATCTCTGGGAGAGCAAATCTTGCCATTATTCCTGATGAGAAATAAATACGTGCAGGAACTAAAAACTGTGGAGCTGAAAGGGAATAAAACCGAATGCATAAGGGCGTTTTGAACAATTCATTCCAAAGTGAAAGTGCTTTTTCTTAGTTTTTCTTCATTGCCTTGATCTTCCTAAAACTGTTGTTGGGGCAGGTTAATGACTGACCTTTGAGGGAACCACATACCAGTCTTTGTTCCCTAGCAGTCAGGATCTTGCAGAGGCTTGAAATCTTTGAGGGAGAGAATAGGATTAAACTGCTGTATGAAGCCCAGCGCAGGTGATGATCAATGGGAGCAGAGAAGTGAGTTTCTCAGGACACTCTGTTCCTTCCCCCCCCAGCTGGAATTTATTTCCTTTACTGCAAAGTTACCTGATGGAGACAACTGACTGTCAGTGATTGTTGTCAGATTAATTTTCCTTAAGCAGTCATCCAAAGCATTCAGTGTTAAAATCCCCAAAAGATTTTAAAGATTACTGGTCATTTAAAATTTAAACATCATATCAAGCAGTTAAAATCAGAAAGAATTAACTTGAGCCTCACACTAAAATCATATTTACATAAACTCAGCTTATTGCTACCCTCCAATTTTCAAGGTGTCCAGCAAACTAAAGACGAGTGTTTGATCCTGCAACATGTGTGTGCACTGAGTAACCTCTGATGAACTGGTGTTTCCAGTGTGAGTCGTTCGTACCTGCCTGTGCCAATGCCCAGCTCCACACCCATGAATGAAGCCACTGGTCCTCATATGGCTACCCTGACTGCAAGGTCCCTTTGCACGCAGACTTTTGGAGTGGATTAGCTTTCACCTTGTCTGCAGACCGAATCTGCGCTGCTTGAATTGGTGTAAAAATCCACAGTCACTGTGAGGACTGAGCTGCTGGTGGGACACGCGGGTCCCCTCCCCATGCTCCGTGCTCGCCGCTCTCCCGGGTCCCCGTGCGGAGACGCTGCCGCTCCCCGCGTGTCCCCTCTCCTGCCGCTGCTCTTGTCCCTTCGGGTGTCTGAGCCTTTGCTGCGACAAGGTTCAGATGAAGGGTCTGCAAGCTGATGGGTGACATTTCAGCAACGGTTTCTGCTGCCTTTCCAAGCTCCTGTATGGCTGCACGAGGTTGTTATCGTTCCTAAAGGTTTGAAGTCAGCCTCCTTTTGTTCCCTTAGAACTTACGCACAAACCAGTTTATTAACGGGAGAATTAGAACAAGCAGAATTTCAATGAAAAGCATTGCAAGCGTCCCACCTGCCTGGCCTCAAACAGCGACTCAGCAAAAGCCAAGTGAAGCAAAACTTAAAGCTGTAATCTGAGTTGCTTTAAGATTGCACTGATAGGAGAACCTGATGTCACATCTTCTCCATAGCCTGGAAGAGCTCCTATGCATGCAGGCTCTGAGGCCCGCAGCTAGAGGTGCTGTGTGATGAAGATGAGATGAAATACGGAGGAGCTGTACTTTCAGACTGATGGACAAGGGGCCATTTCATTCCCTGAAAAAAAAAAAAAAAAGAAAACCCACCAAAAACCTGCACTCTACAACAGTTTAACGTCTATAAGGAGACACTTATGTTTAAACCCAACCTGCATCTCCTGCTGAGTCACAAAAAGAGCTATGCTGGCTTTTGCTGGGGAGTCTTTGTCCTGAACTCTCCGAAACTAATGTAAACGGGGGATCTACGTAAACGACTTACATTAAGGAACAATCAGATTTTTCCCACTGTGGGCCCAAGACACACCATTAGGAATGTATCCTGTCGTGAAGAACTGCAGTAAGAAAGTAATGAAGAATTTCACATGCGAAGTAAACTTCCATTGCTAATTTGAGGGGATATTTTACCGAAACTGGTCAAATTATCAATATAATCGGGTATTCTGTAGTGTGGGAATCTCGCTGCCGAAAGCAGTGGGAAACTTCGAGGCTGAATGTGGGAAGTTTGTGAGCGTTGGCAGGGACTGTAAACCTTGCTGGCGCGCAGTGAAAAGCCCCTCATTCCTGCAGGAAAGAACTTTTCTAAAGTGCCTGCAAATGAATTGAGGATGGAAACAGAGACATCTCCATTCAAACAATGGGGAGCTGGCAAGGACCGAGCGCAACACCCGACCCCCACGGCCAGCGGGGGCCGAGCCGGGAGCGGCCCCTGGACGTGCCGCTTTCCCACCGCCGGCCCGGGACAGCGCTTGGGGAATGGGGGAACGGCCCCGCGGACGCCGCAGCGCTCCCCGCCCCACGCGTGGAAGCGGGCCGGGGTCTGCGGAGTGGGGGGAACGATTCCCGCCGCCTCCCGCTCCCACCCCCCGGCTCCCTCCGCCCCTCCCGGCCGCTGCCTTGGCCCGGGCGGCCCAGACTGGCCGGCGCCGGGCCCGTGACATCACCCATTCACACTGCGGCCCAGCTGGCGCCGCCGGGGCGGTCGCCGCGGCAACGCGGACGCCGATCCGCGGGCAATGACTTCCAGCTGCCCGCCCGCGGGAGCGCGCCCGGCGCGCCCCCGCNGATCTCTACCGTATTCTCCCTAGGTGCTTTTCTTTTCCCCCCACAGCTGAGGAAAGTGGATTCCTGCAACCTCTCCCATGCGGACTTCTGTTCTGACTTTTCTTTCCAATGCTCCTCTCGGCACGCCTAGTTGTGTGATACTCTTTTTGAGACGGTGGGAGAAGGATTGCATGGAAACGGCATACGGGACTGCCGTGTGCCGAGTGCTTCTGGAAACTGTTTTCTCTCTAGCTGCCCAAGCATGAAACATTTTTTTTACCCCAGTATTGTGGTCTAGTACACGAAAATCTTGATACAGAGTGCTTAAACGCTTAAAGGCTGTAGTCTTTCTAAGCTTGTCTGAAAAACTTAAAATGCCCAATGTCTCTGTGAAAGAGCTAGGTCTGATGTCAAACTTTGCAAATACCCTGTTTTATTGACATAATAGATATACTTCTATGCTTCGCATTCACTAAGAAAACTTTTGAAGTTGACTAAACATTGCAGCAGAAGCACCAGGAGACAAATAAAACAAACCTACAGTGGAACATTAAAATATTTTGTGACTTTTGAGCCAATTATGTGATTTTATATAGATACACATTTTTTTTTTTTTAAATGTGATTCAGGAACTTCTTATGCTGAAGTTTGATACTGCTGCAGATTTGCCCTGTGTGATTTCCCAAAGTCCCAAAGGGGCCCTGAGACAAATGAAGGATTAGAAGTGAGAGAGCTTCCCAGGTTTTCTGTACAGCCCCCTGGCAGGTAGCTTGCACGACTTCCTTTGAGAATGAATAGCTACTGCCTATTGCCTTGCAGTTTGTTGATTCACAGTTCCTACAGGAAACCATCTGTAAATATTAGCCTGTGTAATTTGTAGTGATATTAAACAAAGTGATGAGAATCCTACTTAAGAAAAAAATTGATAGCTTTCCATATGGTTCCAAAAAGCTTAATACTGATACTAGTTAGCACAGTGCAAGAGCAGCACAGTTCTGACTCAATTTATCCGTAAAAATGAAGGCTTAGTGAAACATTAATTTTCCAAAATTACAGAATGTTTTAATGTGATTGTAATTGCCCCTTTGTGCTTTTAATTTATTACCATTGTTATAACGAATTATAACTCATTGTAACCAAGTGCTTTACATGTGAAAAAGCCAGGCTGGTATGCTGGCACCTTGTTATAAAGATGGTTTCTGTATAATGCAATAATAGCATATCCATTTGATTCACGTGGAGTAACTTATGCTGATTTGGGGTTTTCTTTTGCATCAGTATTGTGATGCTGTTATGTCTCAGGCTCAGACTTTCACATCTTCACATCTTACCTTTCTATAATGTGTTTTCCTGGAGAGCTGCCCTTAGACTGAGGACAGCTGGAAGAGCTGGGTGTTGTACAAAGCAGGCACAGCAAACTCTCGTAAGTGATGCTGGGGAGGGGAGCCCTGTGGAAACTCTGATGTGAGCTAAGGGCTGTGTTGCAGTGGTGTCTGATCAGCAGTTCCTCAGGAGCCACAGTGACTCTGAACACCTAGCACTGTGTGTGTGCCAGGACACACTCCAGCAGCCTTCCTACGCTATGGGGCCGAAACACTGAGCCTTGCTGGAACAGATCCATACCTGTTTGGGTGTGCCTACTCTGAGCTCCGTTATCAGGAGTGCTGAGGAGCCCAGGGCAGCAGGTGTCTGCACAGAGGTCTGAGGCTGCGTGGTGCTGAGTGGGAGGTACTGATCCAGCCTGAGCACAGAGCCTGCATGTTCTGCTCCACTGTGCACAGAGGTGAGCTCAGCAACAGTCCTGCATCCGGGCTGGATTTGTGCCACGCCCCACCAAAGCCCAGATTGAGTTCAGCCTGAGGTTAATAGCCCTAACTCTATCCCAAAGCCTCTCAAATCCATCTGGACTTTGCTACCTAGCTCTCCTGGGAGCACAGCATTGGGATAATTGGGCAAGCTCTACAAGATGCATTCATATTCTGTGCTACATGAAAGTGCTTATATGGATGTGAATCGTGCAGTGGTCCAGGCTGCAGCCTTAGCTAATGAACTCAGCCAGACCTGAATTGGCTCTGCACAGAGCTCATCCCAATGTCTCTGTTGCTTAAGCATTCCTGATCTACAATGCATCACCTGTGGCATATCTGCAGATTAACTTTATCTGGTGTTGTATATGTGTAGATGCATAAGGTAAAATGTGATTGGGCACAAAATATCACTAAAAGCATTAAGAGGGAAATTTGTAGAGAGAGACTCAGTAGCATAAAGGGACTGTGTTTAAGACTAGGTCCATACCCTGACACTTTACCATTATTTTTTCCCATGGGAAAGGGAGCAGATCCATAGGAACATGGGATTTACTATAAGAAAAACTGACTGTAGTACTAAACTGCAGCTATGCTTGTATATTCCCTTTTTCAGTGTTTGTAATAGTCAGATGTTTGTGTTCTCTTCCATTGCCTGCTACAGTTCTAATCTAGAAAAGTGCTTAAATTATGTTCTTTAGAGCTTTACTGGATCAGGGCCATTTTCAGTACTTCCAGAAAGTAAAGGCTAAACCAGTCTCTGAAATCTTTGGCTAGAGATTGTCTAATATTATTCTTTACCCGTAAGGATCTTATCTTCACTCTCCCGTAGGAACTGAAATAGCAAATGTCATGTATTCAGCCTTGGCAGACAGTTTTGAACTTGGAGGACTTCTTTTTGGTGAAGTAGTATGGGCCAACATGCCTGGGACATGTTCAAAGCTTTTTATCCTCCCTCATCCATTTGAAATACAAACAGATAATTCCCAGTTTCCAAAACAGGGCTAGACATATATTGTGATTGTGGCAGTGACTCGATAAGGAAGTATGGGAAGCATAGTCTTCAGCTGACTCTATAGAATGGGCTTTATCCAAGAAGGAAAGAATTCCTTGGTGTAAAAATAAAGGAAATAATTGTATTGAAAATTTTTCGCGTGCTAGGAACTGTTCATTGATTCATAAACAGTCTTTGACACGCTTTCCTTGTCAGTACTGCAAAATGGTTACCTTGGTATATCAGTGACAGATACCTAAGTTACAAATTTCTCTTCATCTTTGGAGGTTTTTTTTGCATCTGTGGGCCTCATGGCTCTTGCTTCTGATAACTGGAATGTATTCAAACATACTGTCTCATTCTGAACCATTTTTTCTCTCCATTTTTGCTCAGAAGCCAAAGGATGCTAGGGTGCCAGTAAGTTGAAAGTTGTTGTTGGTTTTTGTGAGGTTAGATTATCACAGACCCTCTAAGCCCATTCGAGAAGGTAGAGGGCTAAAGAATGTGTTTTCCAGCAGCCTGTGCTATGAGCTATAGCATAGAGGAAGAAGCTTCAGTGGAGTGTTCACAGAGGGAACACAACTCCACAAAGGGTGATGAGCTGAGGACTCGGCTGTGCTTCCCACAGCAGGCCAACTGACAAATTCCCAGAACGCCATATCAGCCTCTTCCCTGGCACATCATGGGGACATTTTCAGCTTTTGAGACCCAGGTCACCTGTATAGTAGTGTGGGATCTCATGGAAAACACAATAGCGTCAGTTCTGAGTCTCTTACTGTGGTTTATTAAAAATATAATTGCTTCAGAATTTTCGGAATGTTTTTTTTTGTCAGATGTGCTTGTAGTGACTTGGGACAGTTGTGCGCAGTGCAGCAAGCATACAGCTGTCTCGTTGGACTTCACATGGTCTGTGTGAAGTTTTGTGAGGTGGTCTTAGAGCAGAGATAGTGATGGACAGAATCTGTGAAACAGGAAAAATTTTAGATTTCTCTTTATTTTTAAATGAGGTTTATTCCAGGCTTTAGACTGGGATAAGAAATGAAAAATAGCACATTTTCATTACGTGTCATTGCATCACTAGAGTCACCCAATAAATGGGCCTGGCAATGAGAGGTCTCATATTAACTTTATAAATTGTGCTAACTGAGTTAAGAGATGTTTATTGTGTGGTGTGGGCATGCATGGATACATAGAGTATCTAACCCCCTCAAATTTGAATACTATAATTACTTATTTATTTAATGAATTATAACTATTATTAAGTACAATGTAACTAAGATTAATTTGTGGAAAAAACATCCAGTTACTAAATCAGCTACATTTCTCTGGAGTGAATACCAACAGGAAACTAAGATTTCAGTTCTAACCTTGAAATTCCAGTCTATTTATTGAACAACATTTTCATATTCCTTTTCAATGAGGTGGCCTATCCACCTAACCAAAGCTGTATGTTAGTTTCAGGAGGTTGAAATGATACATCATGGCTATAGAGTTCCCTTTTCATGTCCTTCCTATTGTTCTTCCTATGGGGTTCACACAGGCCTTCCTTCTCCCACTTCATGAACAACCCTGCAAATACAGTCAAAGCTAGTAATAGTCCACGTGGCTTGCAAATTATAGAAAATGGCTGCTGATATTCATAGGGCTCCTAGGGAGGAAGAGCCAGCTTTCTTCTGCTGGGTCTTTGTATGTTTCACCACTCCTGACATTCATCCTATGCAGTTAGCACACCATTGGATATCTGTCTTGGGTTTTCACCTGTGGAGTACAACCAGCTGGAGGTTCCCTTAGCAACAGAATTCCATCCAGGCTGTTCACAGTGGAAGCATGGAAGCATTAGCAGCTGGAGGTTCCCTCTGGTGTTACACTCCTGTCCAGGTCTGTCAACAACTGGAACTCTGTTGTCTGGAAGTTCCTACCTTGGTGGCCAAGATAGGGGTTGATGGCAATATGAAAGTACTGGCCAAGGCTGGGGAGAGAGGAGACTGCCCTCAGTAATGTGACAAAACAGCCCCATAGGAAGGGTGAACCCATTCTGTTGAATATATTCTGAGTTAGAAACTCAGCCCTGCAAGATCAATTTCCACCTCCTTTGGTCTGTCACAGCATACGACACCCCTTGAATGCTTTGTTGCAGCACAATTCAATGAGGTTCAACAAGACTCAGGGTGAGGTGCAGCACTTGGGTCACAACAACCCCAGGCAGTGCTACAAGCTGGGGGCAGAGTGGCTGGAAAGCTGCCCAGTGGGAAAGGACCTGGGAGTGCTGGTTGACAGAGTCTGAACATGAGCCAGGCTGTGCCCAGGTGGCCAAAAGGCCAATGGCTTCGGCCTGTATCAGCAATGGTGTGGCCAGCAGGACCAGGGCAGGGATTGTCCCCCTGTACTTGGCACTGGTGAGGCCACACCTCAGTGCTGTGTTCAGTTTTGGGCCCTTTACCACAACAAAGACTTGAGGGGCTGGAGAGAGTCCAGAGAAGGGCAATGGAGCAGGGCAAGGGTCTGGAGCACAAGTCCTGTGGGGAGCAGCTGAGGGAGCTGGGGGTGTTTAGCCTGGAGAAAAGGATGCTCAAGGGAGACCTTATTGCTTTCTACAACTGCCTGAAAGGAGGGTGTAGCCAGGTGGGAGTCAGTCTAATCTCCCAAGTAGCAAGAGACAGGATGAGGAGTGACCTCAAGTTGCATAAGTGGAGATTTAGACTGGATATTAGGAAAAATTTATTAGCGGAAAGGGTGGTCAGGCATTGGAACAAGCTGTCCATGTAATGGACATCACCATCCCTAGAAATGTTAAACAAAAAAAGGTGGATGTGGGACTTAGGGACGTGGTTTAGTGGTGAATATGGCAGTGCTGGGTTAACAGCTGAGCTCAATCATCTTATAGGTCTTTTCCAACCTAAACAATTCTATGATTCTAAGTCAATAAACCCCATCACTGCTGTACAGGAAGCAGGGACAAAAAACCAAAGCAAGCTGAATCCCCCAGACACCTGCTGTGCAACAGTACCTATGGGCACAGACTCTGGACACTGATCTGCATGATAGATTGCCAGAATTTCTCTTAGGATTTCTCTTAGGTGAAATCCTGAGAGAAAAAACCATTGAATGGTCGGTGAAGCCAGCAGATAGGGAGGAACTCTGTACAACGTTGGGGCAGAGGCTGGCTTGGTTATCTTAAAGGACATCCTGCTGGACCATGAGGAAGTGCAGCCTCAGCAGCAGAGCCCAGCTAATAACTAGGGTCCTGTCTTAATAGAGCCATAGCCACTCCTGTGGCCAAGGTAATTGGCTCCTCACTTAAATGCTGAGGCTATTAACAGTTTTCCTATTTGAGAGAGGAGGAAGTGTAGATAATTTTTTTTCACAGTACAGCTTATTTTTTTTAGTAGGGGCTTTGTTTGTTTTCTGTTCTCCCTTCAGGGAATAACAGAGACTTCTTTCAACCCTCAGGGAACTAATAGCATATATAGTCTTTGTTTTTGTTTAGCCAACCCATGCTGAACTATTTTTTAGGAATCACCATTTCCAGTTCAGATTTAAAGTACCGAAGTTAAAAGTATGTAGCTGGTTATCGGAATATATGATAAATGCCGTGCATGTTTTCTCTAGTGGACCCTTCTCCTTCCCCTTCTTCCCTGCTTCCCCATTTCTCTGTTCCTCTAGAGGACACTTCAGAAGAGTGGTTATGGCAGGTGTTTTGAGGTTAATAACAGTTGGGAAAGTAGGTCTACCCACAGAGCTTAATTTTTAATAGATTTGTCCTTAAGTATGACCTTGCAGACAGATCACTTGTAAAATCAGGACCTTCATGTAGAACTTGCTCCAGATCTTTATGAAGATTTTAGCTGTCTGAAGGTAAGTTTCATTTTTCTAGCCATTAAAGTAAAAAGTGCATTTAACATTTCAAAGAACTTCATTAACTTCCTTTCAGATGTGGCAGCTGTGGTTCCAGGTTGAGTGACAGATAAATGTAGACAATGCGGAGGGTCGTCTGATCAGAATTATAAACTCTCAGAAGAAGACAAGACTAAGCAATGTGTGTTACAGGAGGCATCTCAACCTTTGATCTAGCTTTTGTATAGGTTTCTGCAAGACAGTTTGTTCTTAAGACTGCAGCAAGAACAGGGAGATATTCTTTTTCCTTGGAGTTGTAATTAATTTTCATCAATTAAAGACTTTCCGTTGGCCAGGCTGCCCTCTTCAAATACCTTATTTGATAAGGGAAAGATCCTTCCTTGCTTCTGTGACTGTATTTTCTAAAAACTTGACAGAATTCTTATTTCAGTAGATGTTAGAATTCTGGTTAAGGTAGTTCAGATAAGGCAAGCTTAGAAATCTGCTTTTGTTTTAGAAACTCTTGCTCTTACAGTCCAGCTTTCTTAGGAGCCAAATAATTGCAGTCTGAAACTGCAAAGAAGAAAGATATTGGAATTTGTGTTTTTCTGCATATACATAAATGTACTTCTAAAAGACACCACTTTATGCTATTTTTCTCTTCATTTCCCCCAAAACTTTTTACTTGTTTGGTTATGCAGCATTGTCTCTGTTTCAGAAAACAGATTTCACAGTGGCCATCCATGTATTTTAGATAAGCAAACCTGCTCTAATGAATGTTTTGAATATGAATTCCTACTCATATGATTTCTTAGATATTAATCTATAGTTATGCATTAGAAATCTTTAATGACTCATTTTCTTTCTAAAGCTTGTGGGAGAAAATAGCTGCACTTAAATACTTACAGAAAGTAATTCAGAAATTAGATTTACTCATAAAATGATATTAATTGTCCGTGAGCTCTTGGCACACATTTAATGTAAAACTGAGAACCTGTAAGTTGGGATCAATTATGGGTGATTTTGAAAATAACTTATTTAGTTTTTTGGCCAACTACAGCTCACTTAGTTGTGTCCTGTAGTCATTATTCAATTCAGCACCTAAAGTCTGTCCTAATAGCTAACCATCCATTGTCTTCAACAGTGGAAGGACTGCTGAAAATACCAGGAGTAAAGCTCACATTTAGTACTCTGCATTATTTTGTACTGCAGACTCTAAACATAAGAAGAGTGTATTTATGTGAGTTACATATATGTGTGCTTACACTGTACATAGGTGTATATATAATACAATAAATGTGCAGTCACATTCTGAAAGTATTTATCCTGTAGCTGCTTTCCTTTCAAACATCAGCTTCCTTTAATGCATTGGTTCAACAATACCAAGTCACTTGATAGAAATTCTTCATAACTTCAAGCAGAATTTGGATGTCTGTCATTTGATTAAGTATAAAGAATGACATTTTACTGCCCTTAGATATCCCAGCTTTTTACTGGAGTGACCATTCATGAAGCATTCATTTGGATATCATGAAGTAAAGCATGTCTCCCGCTCCTACCAACAGTTTTCACACATCCAAACCATATTTCTACTTCTTTCTCTTTTTCTGTCTTCCTTTTCCACAGCTTCTTTTCGTCTAAGTTTGAGCTCTAAATGATCCTGGCCTAAGGTGTGTAATAGACAGCCTAGCAGTTTGCAGACTTAATGGTCATTTTCTTTGATGTGTAAGGAGACAAAAGGAGGACTA
Organism: Chaetops frenatus; assembly: GCA_013400775.1. Classification (NCBI taxonomy): domain Eukaryota; kingdom Metazoa; phylum Chordata; class Aves; order Passeriformes; family Picathartidae; genus Chaetops; species Chaetops frenatus. Next base: position 304,080 of record VZTR01001692.1, on the reverse strand, counting down.
TGAAATCCTATAAATATCAAAACTAGATATTGTAAATCAGCCCCAATCCTGTTGCAGAGCTGAAAATCACTGTAACAGTAAATATGAAACGTGGCTTAGGTGAGACATACTACTTAATGTCAAGTTTTGCAGTATTTTTGAATGGGTTGAGTTTAATTTCTTTTATTTTGAGAACTGAATACTTAAATTGGTGGGAAACCCAGCATTTAGCTTCAAAAGTGGTGAGATATGAGAAGCACTCCTGACCTGAAGTAGGGAAGCTCTGGAAGTTTTGGAACTGTTTTGCCATTGGATGATTATGCTACAATAGCTCTGCATGATGACACCGTGTTCTTCAGTGCTTTTTAATTCTTTTAATAAAATACTCATTTTGCACTAATTAACCTCCCTCCCCAATCACTCTAGAGCACACCATTACAGATAGAAGTTCACATATATATGTAAGGAAATTTAAGTTCTAATTGTACATATGTACTCCCATGTGAAAAAGAGGGAGTGTTATCAGGAATTCAGGCATGAATCAGTGTTATCGTATATGAATAGGCAAACTGTAAGTACTGTATGGATGACCTTTAAGTAAAATGAGAATTCATTAGGGCTAGCAGCCGTGATTTTCAGGAAAAGCATGATAGTGTTGCTGTTATGATTATTAGCTTCTTTAGAGATTTGTCAGTTTGGATAAACCAAAAAACCTCATGTCATTTGGCATACTAGCAGATGCCAGTGACTGTACGTGGTGGAAACTAGAGGAGATAACCCCAAATCTTATGATACTCTTGCATGCCTCTGCATTATGTTCCTTGAGGATAGAGTGTTTTTCTTTAAATCTTTGCATGTAAGACTGTAAATTCGGAAGAAGGATTCGTACACTTAACAGCAGATTTAAATACTTAAAGCTGAACAAAATGATTTCAGTAATGCCTGGATCAACCTACTGACAGGCTGCAGAAATCTTGCTTGCTCTACCTGGTGCAGGTCTTAATTGTCGCAGCGTGCTAATCAGTAATAGCTATATGGGAAATGCCTGACAGCCTTGAATCAGCAGTGATTTTTCATTGAGGGTATCATCTTGGCATTTTGTGGTAGTTGTAAATCTCCTACATCTATATGTATATATGATGCTATAGCTTCTGCTTTTCATACAGATAAAATACATTTTATACAGATGTATTGCTGATTTTAGACTCCAGGTTGTTTTCTGTCACTCAGTTCAGAGAATTATTGCTTATAGATACACAGCTGTGGAAGAGAAGCAGTTAGGTGCTCAACAGTTATGAGGATAGAGTCTAAAATGAGTCACACTGGAATTTGACTATTTCTTATTGTAACTTGTCAAAACATTGAGTTGTAATACAAAGATTGCAGGAACACTTTCTGCACATGTAGAATGTGCTTTTCCTTTTGTTAATTTTCAAAGAAATAGACTTAAAAAATATGGACACAGTGATCTTAATTTTTTCTTTAGATCAGAAAATGTAATATTTTGTTCAAACATTTTAATAGAACAATTATTCTTTTGTTTTTAAAGAAAATTTTCAAGAGAATTAACTGCTTGTGACAGGTGCATTTTGAACAGTTGTAGAGAATTAAGTCCTTTTCTACTACATCATATAACAGTGTCAGTCAAAGATTTATATATTTATTTCTGTTGTCTTTAGGCATCACAGCTTTCTTTTGGAGTGACCATTCCTAAAAATAAAGGAAAGCAGTAATACCAAAATCTCTCTCCCTTTTTTTTTTTTTTTTTTTTTTTTTTTTTTTTTTTTTTCCTGAGATTGGTTATTGTCTGCTAGGATAATTGATGCTTCTTCACCTTTAACTATGCTGAGATTGCTGGCTCACTTCTTGTTCTTGAAGAGCATGAACATGAGAACTTTTGACCTGGATTAGATTTTGAAGTAATGATCTTGAAGTACAGGACCAATATTGAGGTGCTGTTCTGCTGTTATTTTTGCTGCAATTAGCATCTAAAATACTAAATAAACAGTGTTCTCCTGTTCTTTTCCTCCTGTGCCTGTCATTAACAGCGTACAAAGGTTTAGTGCAATATCCTTTAGTAACAGGAGTAGAAAAAGGAAGAAATAGCTACATGCTTATTTAGAAAAAAATCAATTATTACTTTTAAAAACTACCTGCTTTCAATTAAGCAGGAAATTATCTAACCGGTTACTTAATTTGCTCTGGCTGGCAGTCTCTCAACTGCTTTATGCTGAGTGGAGCATGAAATTAAATATGTAACAACTATCCTAATGGTTATGTGTTTAGAAAACCAGCATTTAGAAATGGTATTTTTGCATAGTTTCAAGAGAAATAATGACAAAAAAATAAATTACTACTGCTTCAATGCATTTGGTATTTAAAAGAAAGATATTACTTAATTGTTGATTCTCTTATTCTGATTAATAACAAAACAATCTTTGGTTTAAGTGATGCAGATCTATACTTGGGAATTGGGTTATTTGTTTAGGTGGTTGTCTTCCCCCTGCTTTCAGATTGTGTGTAATGGGTGAAATCATTGCTGTTCCTCTCTTGCTGCTTCAAGTGTTAAGATCCACTCCATGAGGAACAATTCTGTGCACAATGTGCCTTTTGGTAAAATTTTTGTAGGAATCTACAAGAGATTTTTAAGTTTTCTGTTTGGTGCTAGTTCCTGGATCATTCTCAGGATACGGCTTCTGTATCCTGATTGAAACCCATGCTTTTTAACTGCTTAAGAGTAATTTTCCATTTCAGAGGAAACCCGTTGGAGTTCAATACTGGCTCACATAGATGGCTTTAAAAAAAACCTGGGAACCTGATGCAGAACGCTTCTGGTTTTGTGTTAGGAGAGAGGTGAAGCCGATGCTCCAAGATTAGGTGTGTCAAAGTGCTTGAATCATCCAGATCTTCATGAATGTTAGCATCAACCCATCATCCCTCTCCCCAGCCACAAAATTTCACAAGCATTTACTGTGGCAGAATGATTCACAAATTTGCACCATGTAAACTTGGCTATGCTTCCATCCAGTAAATTATATTTAGATTTGAATTTAATGCCTTTGATTTGATTAACTTTGTGACACAAATCCACAGACTTCATTATATTTATCACTGTATAAACTTCACTGTATTTATCACTTTCAGTTTTATTTAGATTTAACAATAGAGAAATAATTTATACTATAATCCTAATTTAGAATGAGTGTTTTTTTAACTATAACAACTACATGGATCACAAAAGTTTTCTCTTTTTAACAACAGTTAATAAGAAAAATTCCAGTGCCATAATTATGACCTGGGAGGCAGTAACTCACCACATTCCCCAATAACCAGATTCAGACTATTTTGTTCTTCAGTTTAATGCTATCTGGTTTACAAAGAAAATGTGTCATTTTGTAGATTCACTAATGGACACATTTCTGTTCTCTGGAAAATTGTGAATTTGAGCCTCCAAAGCAGTAAAATTGTTGGTCTTTGTTTTGAGTCTTGACTCAGACATTCATAGTCTGCTGTAACTTTTGAAAAAGCTTTGAAATTTGGTAGAAAGTAGTGGTTCTTCCACAAAGTAATCCCACTCTTAGATAGCAGGAGTGATGGTTGTGATAGCAACTGCCTGCATCTTATGACAATTACTTGGTATTGTTAGTTGGCCATTAGTCTGCCAGGCCATTCTGTTCTGTTTCTTGAATGAAGGACACTTTTTAAATTTCCTCAAATAACAAAAATTAATAAAATTAAGCCCTAATTAAGTTGAATCAGAATAAAAAAGTGTATCTGTTTTTTCAGATATGCTTAGGCCCCTTTACCCCGCTGTGTCACGAGATTGAGTAGCTGTCTCCAATTCCTCCACAATCTATAACGGCTTTTGTGTTCCAGCAACAACTTGATGAAAAAAATGGCAAAAAAGCCCGCACCTGAGGAAATGAGCTGAGACATTTGAGGTACTTAGATCAGCATCCCTATATGTCACCCCAATTTTCTCAGAATTCTCCATCCACACTCTTGAGGAAAAGTCACCTTTCCTTATTCATGTCTTTGGCATCAATTTTCTTTCACCGTAGCCTGCAATGAGAATCAGTGAGCTGAAAACCAGCCTGCTCCCCCTCACTGATGCCTTCCCTGGAAGTTGATGGTGTCCTGTCAGCAGCTCAGCCAGACAGAACCACCGGCGCCATCTTCATTAGGGGAAAAGCTAATATAAACAAATAAAGGCGTTAGTGGAGATAGCAGAGTGAGGGGATTGCTGAAAAATGCCTTGCAGAGTCAGTTGCTACGCCTTTAGTTTTAAAAATATATAAATGTTATATGAATCTCAAATCCGCTTTTATTTACATAAAATATTTATACACCAAGCAAGACAATTTCACAACTTTAAAATGTATTTTCCTGTTAGATTAATCTTTTCATATGCTAACAACATTACAAGTAAACATTTTCATACTCTCCACTACATGAATGTGGCTAAAAGCTTCCTTGTTATTTTATAGTTACAGCATTTCAAATGTATCTTTTTTTGACGTGGTTAGGCAGCCTGCCAGATTTACCACTAAATTATAGCAGAGAAAACACTCAGTAGAATTTGATTAGATTTCTTCCTTCTCCCCATGAGTAAGGCGAAGCAAATTTATGTTCAAAATGCAAGCTGGGTTCTGAAGAATTGAATATAGATCTGTATTTGTAGTGTTAAAAATGCGGGCGAGTTTTGTAATGGAAAATAGATCTCGTTTATAGTGCTGCTTTATATTACTGTTGCATTTTGTTCTGCCACTGTCTGTAGAATGATAGAAAAATATTAAGCAATACCAAAGCTGAGATTTGTATTTTGAAGAATTAGAGATGGATAGGTCCTCATCTTTGCCACTAGTAAACAATTATGTTACTAGAATCATAGAATGGCTCAGGTTGGAAGGGACCTTAAAGATCATCTAGTACCAATCCCTCTGCCATGGACACCTTGCACTAGACCAGGTTTCTTGGAGCCCCATCCAACCTGGCCTTGAACACTTCCAGGGGGATGACATCCATGACTTTCCCGGGCAACCAATTCCAGTGCCTCACTGCCCTCAGAGTAATGCGTTTTTTCTGATATCTAATCTAAAACTACTCTTTTTCAGTTTGAATCAATTCCCCATTGTTCTGTCACTGCATGCTCTTGTGAAAAGTCCCACTCCATCTTTCCTGTAGGCTCCCTTCAGGTACTGGAAGGCCACAATTAGGTCACACCAAGGCCTTCTCTTCTCCAGGCTGAACAAACACAATCCTCTCAGCCTTTCCTCATAGGAGAGGAGCTCCATACCTGTGATCATCTTGGTGGCCTCGTCTGGACTCGCTCCAATGGGTCAATGTTGTTCCAGAGCTGGATGCAGCCCTTCAGGTGGGGTCTCACCAGAGCTGAGCAGAGGGACAGAATCACATCCCTGGCCCTGCTGCCCACGCTGCTTTGGATGCAGCCCAGGACACATTGGCTCTCTGGGCTGTGAGTGCACATTGCTGGGTCATGTCTGGCCTCTCACCTACCAGCACCCCCAAGCCCTTCTTGGCAGAGCTGCTCTCAATCCATTCATCCCCCAGCCTGTGCCCATAAGGGGGATTGCCCTGACCCACGTGCAGCACCTTCCACTTGATCTTGTTAAATAGCATGAGATTCCTGTGGGCCCACTTTGTGAGCTTGTCTGGATCCCTCTGGATGACATCTCATCCTTCAGGTGTGAAGTACCTATTAAGGCTGGATTCATCCCAACCAGTTGCAAACATTTACCCAAGGGATCCAATTTCCATGCACGTTATCTGTAGACTGTGCTGCTGAGGAGAAGGGCTGCATCTAACTGACCTGTAAGTATATGGTGGGGCATGTGTCCAAGCCATAAGACTGATTTGTCTAAATCAGAGGCCTAGTTGGAGCATACTGTGGTGCCTTCTGACCAAGCAGGTCAGGTTTCTTTCTTGCAGTAGTCAGGGCAGAATGGGAGAAGAGATCATATGTGCCCAATTCTGACCTGATACAGAGTTGGAACATGGGATAAGGCAGCATCTGAAACAGGCAGTTAGGAACCATTCCCAGGTACACAGACCATTGCCCAAAGATCTTCAGAGGCTGAACGGCCTCTGTGTGTCCTCTCCCATGAACTACAGGCAGACTTATTTTCTAGACCTTATTCTCTGTCTCAGCACTCAAGCTACTAACTTGAATTCCTAGGCTGGCTGGTTTGTGAGTTACGAATGCCAGTGACAAAACCCCTTTGAGAGACATTTCTGAAGGACCATATCCAGCGTTTCTTTATTGTATGTTTGATAGATAATTGCATGAACAATTAGCTTGTAAATGTGAATTATCATTATAATGACATGAAAACAAGCTTTTTTATATTATAGTTGTTACTCAGTAGCACTGTTTTCATAATGTACTTATATCCTTTAAGGACAGGAGAGACCATTGTGAACCACTTATGTTTATGTTCCAAAGCATAAACCAAGAAATTTTAGTCATTAGTCTCTGTGGAAGCCCATTCTGGTGATTAGGTGAGTTTAAGTATGTATTTTACAAAAAAAGGGTGCAAAAGCTTAAGATGGATATAACTGCTTATTCAATCCCCATTTTAAGAGGCAAGCACAATAGCTGTACAAGAGTACCTTATGTTCTGTAAATCATTTATAGGAACAGAAGGGTTCAGAATCTGACATTATAAGTCCAGCACATTTCACAAATGATCTTTAAAAATGTACACTTGTTGCTGCTTACAATGTGTGTTTTCGGTACTAAAGTGAACTGACATATGTATTCATAGTTCCCTCACCTACTTCCAGGCGAAGGAATTAAATCAGTAACTTTAGTGAATATAATTTCGTTATCTACCATATATAGATATGACATTAAACAAATCTTTATATTTTTCTTTGTGTAAGAATGTACCTAATAATTAACAAAATTTAATAAATGTGACTATGATACATATGATTCATTTAATTAGGGAAAAACATTCTGTAAAACATGGGCAGTTGATGTAAAGATTTTTCATCAGGATTAGCTTGGCTCTTAGGTTAAAAGAAACTAATGTAGGAGGAAGAGAGCTTCTATTGTATTTTTTTAATAAACCCCATGAAAATCTTTGGATTTTCAATTTAAAAAATATTTGAAGATTTGTTTTAGAAAATATTGAGCTGTGCAAATGGTCAAACAGTGAGTCAGTAAGCTACACTAGCCTAATTATCCTTAGCAGAGAGGTAGTGTATATAGCACAGCATGGATTACTTATTCATATGTTGTAAACAGCTTTCATGACAATGGACTGATTCAAAGCCTGTTGGCATCAGCCAGTGCACTCCTACTTTTATCACCAAATTCCATTCCAACTTGGAGCCTGATCCAAAGCCTACTGAAGTTGATGAAAAAGTTGTTACAGTTGAGGTGGTATGAGGACCCAAACAAGCTGTTCTGGAATCTGATATACTACCTCTTTGAACAACCTTTTCTCGATTCTTCTGTTAATTTTGACAGCACTGAGGTCTTAGGAGAACTTTTATTGAAAAAATATTGATTTTTAGATCTAACTTTCTAAATTGGTGCTATTCTACCACATGTTCAAAATATGTTCTGCCTGTAACTATGAAGAATATGACATTGTCAGAAGGAACACAAAAATGTTGTATATGTTTGTAGATAATTACATTTAAGTAGGGTAGGAGAACATTCATTTAATTTATGATTTGTATACAAAGAAAAGATGTAATTGATTTAATTTATATCACCATGGATCATTGGTAAATGTGACCTAGAAAGATCTATATTTTAGTCTGAAGCTCTATGTGATCTTGCACTCTTTAAAGAGCATAATAGTAATCAACAACTTGCAGCCTTTGGGGTTTGAGGTACTGTCTGTTCCCTAAATGTTTTTAAGCATTTATTGACAATGATCTTCTCAGTGTCCATAAGATGAAAGTCACAATTTCTTTTACCTGTGAAAGTTTTCTCAGACAAAAGGACACAATTTGTTGATCCATTTAAAAGATGTCAGTGCCCCACAAGGTTCACAACACGGGCAGTTCAAATAATCTGGAAAGGGAAAGAATGAAATGATAAAATAAACTTTTTTTTTGCTGTTTCTGTGAGGTTGATACAAAATGACACTGCGAGAGCATGTAGGATTTCTCACTGAAGGTGCAGTCAAGATAGATGACCTTCATATCATTCATTAGTGTATTTTTGTGTCATCTTCCAGAGCGGGGGAACTCATCAGGTATGAATTAAAGGATGTTGCTTATGTATGTCCTGATTTACAGCCATGTTCTCAGAAATTTCAAGTCCGGAGTGCAAATAGTAAAGAAAGACTAAATTCCTGCCCATAGGAAGTTGTATCATACAAATCCCACTTCTTCAGCCAAACCTATTTCCACCACGGTCTTTCTCTACAACAGAATTAAAACCTAAAGGCTGTGTTCTTACTTTTATATTAGCTCCAAGCACAAACTGTCTGGTCATCCTCTTCTAACATATGGGTTTGAGACTGGGCCAAACTACCGTTTCAATGAGTGGGGAAAAGCAGGGGTAGGGATGGGCTGACTCTGAGTTGTGCATTTTCCAGAGGAAAGGACAGTGTTCCAACCCTGTGATTCCTTTACTTCCACAGGCCTCTTGGGTGCAGTGTCTTGGTCTGACCATGGGGCTTTTACTTCTCAGGCTATAATTTAATAACATCTGCTTGATACTTTCTTGCTTTAAAATCAGCAGTAATAAGAGCACTGGCCCCATCACATGCTCTAGAGCTGCAAAGAAAAGAGCCCCCAGTAGTCTAATAGCAGTGGGATTGCAAACAGATTTGTGTAATTTCACAAAGTATACAAGCTATAAATATTATGTTTATTTCTAAAGAAGAAATGCGAAATGCAGATTAAATGTTTATTTTCTCACCGTCACGTGTGTTTCTTCATCCTTTTGTGACCTCAGTGTGGTAATATCTGAATAGTTTGTTCTAAGGTACAAGACATGCTGTGTGAAGAGGCAGGAACAGGAGTATTCACACCACACCAGGATCTTGACTGGTTAATCATCTCTTCCTACTTATGATTAAGCAATAAGGAGAGAGGTACAGGGTATTTCCTGGGGATTAATAACCGATAGGGAGGAGTTAATGGCCTGAGGTGCAGCTGAGGGCCATTAACCCCAGCTGGTCATCAATCCTCATTAAAAACCTCTGCAACGCAGTTCACCAAACATGGTGAAGGGCAAACCAACGTTTTAAGCACCTTTGCAATTCCCCACTCTGTTGTGTCCTTAAATTAGTTCTGATTTAATTTCTGTGTCTTCCTGGGGTAGCTAGTGCTTTTCTTACTGTAGCAGAAGTTCTAGTCAGCTATGGGTTTATCTCACCAGTACCTGTGTGAAAACTGCAGTTTAGCCCTTTATGTGTAAGTGGGAGTCCTCACCTCTACAGCTCGGAAGAAGGGGTGTTTTAGAAACTCCAGCATTTAATTACATGAAAAAGAAAGTAAGTAATAAAGTTCATAAAAGATTAGTCTGTGAAATCCAAATTTGTTTTTTAATAATGCACTACAACTTTTTCTGTTACAGCAACAGGAATTTATAAGGGAAGGACCCCTGGTTCTTCCAGTTTTGAAGCTGTTAAACTTTATTTTACTGTGTTTCAAAAATTCTTCCTTTTCTTTGGTAGTGTTTGATATATAAGCCACCTCCTAATTCTGCAAAAAAGCCAAGTATTGCAAATATATTTCATAGTAATTGATAAGCACTGGACTTTGTGTCTTTCATAACAGATTTGTGGTTTCCTTAAGTTTTGAAATGCATACGATTAAGTGTTATGCTGGATATTTCTAGAAATGTCATCTTCTTGTAAGAGAGGCCAATTGTCTGCCTAGTATTTGGAGTATAGTGATTTTATAGTTATGCTGTTGCTTTTCCTTATTCCAAATCAAGAGTGTGGTAATAAAACATGAAGCTATGACAAAATTTCTGAGAGTGTTTTTGGAAACTGATGAAATCCTGAAGCCTCTTTTCCAGGCTTTAGCCCTTCTTCTCATGGTAGCAATAATCTGGGTAATAGTGGAGAGCTCAGTTGGCCTAATGCAGGGGTAGATGATTGTCTGTGTTCATTGCAGGTGTCTGTCTGAAAATCACCAGAAAGGTCTCTGCAGCCCTTACAGCTTTGGAGAGATACTATCAAATGTGATTGGTAGACTTTTGGGGACAAGAGGCAGATAATAAAATGAAAAGGTATCATCTGGCAGCAACACTGTGAAATCAATGAAGATTTTTTTTTTCTTTGCCACAGTGAGAGAAGAATTAGTGTTTGGCCTCCTTTGAACAGTGTATGATTTTTGCCCAACAGCTGCTGATGAACTCTGCACCCTGTGCATGGGCTTATAAAATCAGAAGCCCTCTTCTTCTGAATCTACACAAATACCTGAGAGGTAAGTGACATGGATGTTTGAAAGGGGGACAGCACAGGGAACTACAGTTTTATAAATACTGTTTGTGTTATACCCTTTCCTGCTGCTGTAGACAAATAAACAGTCCCCTTTGCAGGGAGTGGGAAACTGGTGAAGAATGCTGCTGGGTTCCACCACCTCGAAAAGCTCACCTGGGTCTGACACAGGATAAGGGACCTGTGCTGTTTCCATGTATCACCAGGAACTTGGATATGCAAGTAGTGGGAACTGCACAGGAGAGATTTGGATCAAAGCAGTGGTTCTTTGAATGTAGTTACAGAAGTAATTATGTATATATGTAGTTATGTCTCAATGCAGCCGTGTCTTTTATTCAAAAGTCTCAAGACAAATATGTATGGTGACTGCAGTAAGCCTATTTCCCCTTGTTGGTTTAGAAAGACATATCTTCATGTATTGCAGGACTTCACTGTCACTATTCATCTGAGTGAAGATAGGCATTCACAGGCTTATTGGCAGAATCATCCTCCTGACATAGATACAGACTGATAGAGACTCTTGTTCCATGGAAAGTTGAAAGCCTTTCTTGGGTCCTTATATTCTGTATAATAACAGCTGAAGAGAAAGTCTTCTATTTTAACTCTCTGAATCTGGGACTTGAAGAGGATTCTTAACCAGTCCAATAGTATTTTGAAAGGAATTTCAGAAGAAAAAGATGTTTTGTAAGATAAGTTTAAGGAGAAGCTCTTATCTTGTACAGTCGAAAGTAGTTAATTGTGTAAAGTTTTGCTTATGAGAGGCTTCTATGAGAATCATTTGGACTTCCTTACTAATTTTGAAGTTTCAAATCAGATACCTCTGCCAGAACACCAATCCCCTCTCCTATACTCTGTTCTTATGGCTGTAGGTCATACACTGGCTTGTATTTTCAATTCCAGGTATCAAGATTATAATCTCATTTACAGGGTCTGTGGGTATTGAAACTAGCAAACTTGTTTTAAGTGTACATTTTGAGACTAACTCTGCAGCTCTTTTAGCACAAACTGGTTTCCTGTGTAAGGCAAAATATCTGCATTTCTGTGATTTCTGCACACCATATAAAATCTGCTGTTTTTCGTGTTTTAAATGCCGTTAAGTGCCCTCTTGCTCGTTTCTGTTTTAAGGGACAAAGAATAAAACTTAAAAAATACAGGCTCTAGGGTGTGCATTGGTGGTCCATTCCTCTATGCACGTTTCATATAAAGAACATCCTTGCTTGTTCTCTAGGTGCTGTAGAGAAGGCACTATCTGTTGAAGGGAGCCAAGTGTGGCACTTTATTGCGCTGGGAGTCATGATTGCTCAGCTGTGAGATTGCTTCCTGGAAATCTGCAGTGGAGAATCAAGCACAGTGCAGCAGAAGCCACACATGAATGTGGTAAGTGAATAGATGTGTTTGTGCATAGGGAATGGCTGAGGAGCTTGGGGAACAGTAGTGTCCTTTTGAGCATGACTGGCCACTTGAGGACATACCAGTTAAGTTGCTCTGAGAACCCGGCTGACAGATGTCAGTGTGGGTAAGGGTAAATAATACCAGTCGGAGGTGGAAGGTTTCAAGGAGAAAGCAAACAAGGAGATATCAGAGTTGTCCAATCATAGTGGTCTACAAAGAATTAAATCCCTTTTCTCTGACTCCTTTGGTGCATCCCTGTCCAAGTCAGAAAGTCATGTGAAAGACTCTACCTGGTGCCTTTTCTTCCCTTATCGTTTATTAGTTTGTGTTCTAGGAAGCTAACTTTCCCTGGTTTGATGTGACAAGACTATAGCCTTTCTTGTATTCTTCAAAAAGGCCTTCACCTCAGTTGATGTCTCAGGAATGTATTTATGACTCTACAGTGATAAGTTTTTCTTTTTCTTTTTGCTAAATGCTGGTGACTGTGCTGTAAAATATTTTTAAGGCCAAGATGTTAATGTTTTTGTGTTGCTATTCACTTTTTACAATGACTACTGACCAACTCATTTTTTCTCTCTTTCCTCCTAAATTTCTGGCTTGAAAGAGAAGGTGTTTTTCTTGGCTCATGGCTTAACACCTTCTGTGTTTTCCTGATCAACTGACCTTCCATGTTTATTTTAAGTATGAAGTTTCAGTGTTCACCCTGTTTCAGACTGATCACAGGCTTGCTGCCTCTTAAAAAAACCAGAAATGTTTATTCTTTCTACAGCTTGACCTCAACGTATGAAAAGGATGTGTTGACTCTTTCTTCTGCCTTGTATATCTCCCCCTTTATAGTATAGGTTTTTCTGCCTTTGTCCTCATGCTGAGTAAATCTTGCCTTTCAAATTCTCAGTATAAAATGTTGACATCATTATGGATTTCTACTGTGTGTTTATGGAGTGGTTTATTGTTTTTTCTCAGTTGTAGCTTTCAAGATAGGAGAAGTTAAAGAATTTTGGTAGGATAGTGGTACACTTGTGCTGCTTTGCCATTGCTATGCAGGAACTCTGGCTTCTTTTCTTGTGAGAGTGTCAATACTGTAGATTTATGTTTATTGTAACAAGAAACCAAATCAATGTCTTTTTCTAGCTAAGTGTTTCAAGATGATATTTCAGTGGCTTAGACAACATAATTACTTGTAGCAATAGAAATACTTCTGCTCTTGTTGAGTGTATATGGTCCTGCTGTAGTTTACATAGTGGTAAAATTATTTTTATATCACATCCAGTCAAAATATTCTTCAGAGGTTAGAATGACTCCCTATGCTTCCAGCTTTCACAATAAACTGTTGTATTCACAATCTTAGTCAGAATATGATTAATGGTTGACACACACTGGATTTCTTATGATCCTCAAGTAACTGTTGAATGTTGTTCTTATTCCTTGCTTCACAGCTGTGTGAAATAACCAGTCTTATACCTGAAAGCTTTGGCTGGAACTTAGTTGAACAGAGTATTTGAAGCTCGGTTCAATTCTTGGTTATTTTTTGGAAAACATTTTCCTGTTAGCAAAAGTTTATTTCCATCTCTCTTCTAATCAGCCTAGTGGATCAATGTGCAGAAAGTGAGATGGTGAGGCAAGATGCTGCTGAGTATGGACAAATGTTTAGAGATAAACAGAAGAAACTGGATGTGTTCAGAAGAATGTCACCTTCTTAAGCCTGGAATGTTTTCTTTGAAACATTTTTAGAGCAGTGGGATTTCTGTCCAGCAGGACCTGAGATAGGATTGATATGAACTCTTGTGGTGTTAAGGTCAGAATTGTCCGCTTTTTAGTTCTGCCTTTGAGCTGAATATCTTGAAAGCCTTGCACTATCAGTCTCGTGGCACTCTGCTTGTCAGGGTTCCAGATCGTGTCACTGTGCACTGAATCTGCTAAGCAGGCTCTCTTGGGAATGGTAAATTTTGCAGAGCTATTGGATTGGATAGCTCAACTAGAATTTCCATGCTTTATGTTCCCATGCCAGAAACGAGATGAGATTGTGTTTCACATGGGTTTGGCCTTGTCTCTGTAGTAAGGATATTGCAGATCTCAGAGGCAGGATTTGAGGAATGGCAAATCTTGGAAGTGGTTCTGGGACAGTATGCCTAATGGGGCTGATTGAAAGCTGTAGTTATAGGAAGCCTATGTACCTGATCAGGGAAACTGAGGATATCACTTAATATAGCAGGAGATATTTAAGGAGGAGAAGGAAAGTTAGCAAGGTTTAATTTCACTGAGATTCTGGAGTGCAGGAAGTCTTCCCTGGGCAATGTGACTGAGTGTCTCTTTACATTTCTGGTTTGTATAGAGGCTAATACTTCCATATTTTAGTCTTGTTCATCCTGGAGTCAGGCATTTCCTGTCAAGGAGAAACCCTGCTTTTCTGTAACTGTAGGTGCTACCTCAGGTCTAAATGTGTTGCACATAAGACAATTCCCACCCCGCTCCAAGTTTCTGTAGGGATGCTGAGTTTGAAGAAATTTTGTTCTTCCTTTTGTGGCACTTAAGATATAATTTTACTATTTCTTTGCCTTGTGAATAGAGAATGCATCTGATATGTATGGTAGAAAATTTCTGTAGATACCTATAGGACAAGATGACTGTGGTGCATTTTAAATTATTACAGCTGTTGGAGATGGGGGCATTTCCTGCAGAGAGAAATGGAAAAACTCCTTGGTATGTTTCTATGATAGGTGTAGGAAAAGATGTTTTGTTTTGGTGGGTTGTTGTTTTTTTTTTAAAATCAAACTTACTGAAGAGGGCCAGGGTTGCTGAATGTATTGCAGCATGTAGCTTCAAAAGGGAAAAAAAAAGAATAGTCTCATTCCTGTGCTGTTTCTGGGGGCTAAGGGAGTAAATGACCTTCAGCTTTATGTAAATGGAAGGCTTGAAGTTTGTAAATGATGATAGCCATTTAAAAACAAAAGTAATCCAACTTTTATGTTTTTGGCAAATGCCTTGTAGTATGCAAATGGTCTGATAATATTGCATACTTTAAAAACATATTGAAGCACCAAAATATTTCATTTAAATTTGAAGACTTTTTTTTTTTATGTGTACCCCAGCATAAATCAGGAGTCTGTACAAAGACAGGGGAGTTACTGTCATATGCAACTAGCATGAACTCATAATAAGCTTCAAAATATTGTAGATATTAGGAGGCACTAATATATATTGTTGATTATAATTCCAGTCACTGGTTATAAACCTCATGAAATAAATTGCCTCATTTATAATGCATACCATGGGACAATATCTAATTTGGTGACAAGCATGGAGTCTAGCAAAGATTCAATAGAAATATCTGCTTAAATGACCATGTTCTCACCTAATTACATATATTTTCTAAAGCTTTGTTATTTAATATACCAGTTGTTATTTTAAATTGAATTTCACACCTTTAAAAATTCTGGTAAATAAATGTCCTTTTCTCTGTGAGATGCAAGGTTAGTGTTTATTTTAAATTGTGACTTTTTGTGAGAGAGATAAGAAAATCAACATATGCTGTTATCACTCCTCACTTTTGAAATAACAAGGTGAGGGCTATCCTTGAAAAGTAATTGATATTCCTGTACAGGTTGAAACTGATATACAAACAGATAAACAGAATCCTTCAAGTCTGTTCTTTACCTGAAAATGCCATACCAATGGTTGTCTTACATGGCCTCCAGTTTCAGACCAGACCTTTGACCTTTTGGACCATTTGGCTGGTTTACTCTGGCCATTTCAGATGCCTTGGGCTTGTGTAATTTTAGCTGCATAAGTAGACCACAAAACTACTAGAGTGATGCTGTCTAAGTTAATGTTGTGCATTGGGTTGACCTTGGCTTGACACCAGGTACCTGCCAAGCTGCTCCATCACTCCCCCACACAGCAGGACGGGGGGGGGGGGGGGGGGGAGAGGGGGGGGAACA
>VZTR01001692.1:273012-288326 GCA_013400775.1 Chaetops frenatus | reverse complement strand
GGTCAAGATAAAGGCAGTTTAATAAAGAAAAATTTTAGATTGTGCATGTGAAGCAAAGGTAAATAAAAAACCCCAAATTATTTTATTCTCTACTTCCCTTCAGCAAGTGATGTCCTGTCACTTCCCAGGAAGCAGTTGCTCTGGAAGGAAAGTGCTGTAAATAGCAGATACCCCCCTGCCATTCTCTCCCCTTTTTATTTAGCTTTTATATATGAGCTGACCTCGTATGATGTGGAATATCCCTTTGGTCAGTTTGGGTCAGCAGTCCTTGCTGTGTCCCCTCCCAAGATATCTCCCACCCCCTGCCTACTGGTGGTGAATGTTGTTCGGGAGACAACCCTGATGCTGTGCCAGCCCTGCCCAGCAGTAGCCAAAGCACAGGAGTGTTATCAGCACCTTTCCAGCGACCAGTGCAAAGCACAGCACTGTGGGGGCTGCTGCGGGGAGATTAACTCCATCTCAGTCAGACCCAATACACTCTGCCTGCTAAAAGATCCTATGAATAGGCACAGGGAAAAGGGCTCAACTGTGTGTAATTATTTTGCCCTTAAAATGTCACCTTTACCTTGGGTAAAAGGTAGCTAAAATCCCACCACTTATTTAGATAAGCCTGTAACAGGCCCACAGTTTAATGGAGGAACTTGCAATGAAATCTGGTTGTCACAGATCATTATGGCTGGTTAGAAAGTATAAGGAATGCTTCAACATCATTGGGAGATAATGCAGTGGTCATTACTGTATGAGGAAAAGGCTGTAAAAATGTAGTTCTGTTAAGTTTTATTCCTAGATTTCTCGAAACTAGTTCTGGTCTATAACAAAACTAGATTCAGTGTAAAGCTCCAATACCTGTGGTCTGGTATAAAATGGCATCTTTTTTCATCATTTATATCTATGTAGTTTTGGTCATGGTTAATGGTGGTCGTGGCAATGTGAGGTATCACTGCTGTTCTGGCAAAAGCTTCAATACTTAAAGTAACCATGGTGGACTGAGCTACAGGCTTGAATCCCTGTTTCAATCTGCAGAGTGCTTGCTTCGTTCCAGTCTGTTTTACCCATGGAAATTCATTACAAACACAATGATTATACCAGTGCTACTCTAAGGGGGCTGTTGAGATGTAACAAACCAATTGTGTATGACTTGGTGCAAGAGGGAGGGGAATTCTTTTCCTAAATGGATGTACAAAGCTTGGAACATGAAGAGAGATTGCTGAAACCTGTTCAGGTGGGGGAATCTTATATTACTGTTCTTGCAGAGTCACTCATAGGGTGAGAATTGTGCAAATATTTTGTCTTTTAGTTGAGCAAATACTTTTACCCTCTGAGCGTTTTATATACAAATAGGGAGTTGTTGTTTTGGGTTATTTTTAAACAACAGTTTTATTAAGACAAATAGTTCTTTCATTTAATCAGTTGTTTATCTTCTGTGCTATTCTGGAATGCTCTCCCAAAGCCCTGAAATTCTGCACCTGCAGCAGGCTTATTCTGTAGTTACAGAACAGGTGCTGTGCCCTGAAAATATGGCCTTCAGGGGAGGTGTCAGACACAGCTTAACTTATCTGGGTTTCTGCACAAGGGGAAAGAGGAGGCTGGTAGTTGCTGGAGAATCTCTCGTGTGTGGGATGGAGGCACCTATCTACCACACTGACCTGAAGCCTTAGTGGCTTTGCTGCTTACCAGGGGCTCAGACTTGGCATGGTGTGGAGAGTCTGCTGCAGATTGTTGATCTTTTTGGCTGTCACCTCCTGCTGCATGCCCATCTGAGCACCAGTTGTACTGCCAGGGTGTGCTGAGTGTACCAAGATTAGGCACCAGGTTTGGGACAGGGATGGGGCTCATTTCTGAGTGGGGTGTGCGGATTGGTGGCACAGGGAACAGGTGAACCTGTGAGGTGCTTGTGTCTCTTGTGCCTCAGTTCTCACTAGTGGGGTTTCCCAGGCCTCTGTTCCTAATGAAGGACATTGAGCCCCATCAGGGGACAAGGACCATGTCAGGGAATACTTGGGACAGCTTGACCCATGGAAGTCAGTGGGGCAAAACAGGCTGCAATTCAAGACTGCTGAGAGCAGGTTCATGTCTGTACAAAGCCGTGGTCTTTGGATAGTCATGGAGACTAGGGAAGAGCCCCAATTCCTGGACAAAGCCATATGTTGGACCTATCTCCCCAAAAGGTCAAAAGTGCAATATAGGCAACTGCAGGCTCCTCAGCCTAGCTTCGCTCTGTGGGAAAAGCATGGAGGGAGTCCTCTTGGAGCAAATCTCTGCAGAGATGTATGAAGTGAATGAGAACCACTGTCATGGGCTGCCTTGGAGGAAAATCACCATCCCTGTGAGAACAGTCAGGAAAAGGAATAGATTGCTTGGAGGCCCTCCAGGCAAGTTGAGGAGCCCTCCAGGCTTTCAAGACTCAACTGGATAAAACCCCAAGTAAGCTGGTCTGATTCTAGCTGACCTTTTTGAGTGATTGCTTGGATAATGGGCTTCCTGAGGCCCTTCTCATCTGAACGACTCTGAATCAATGATTCTATAATGAACAAGATATCAGAGGTGGCAAATTAATCCTGTTGTGCTATTTGTATGTTATGGGAGAGTGCATCAGCAAAGCAGAGACATTTCCTTAATTACATGAAGATGCAAGCCTGTTGGCCTGCATCCATACTGCTGTTTTTGTAGGGGAGTAACTCAAGTGTTAGGAGAAGAGAACTGCAGGTGATGAGGAGCTGATGAATAAAACTTACTACGGGGTCTTTTTATCGAATACTTTTCTCTGTGTGATTTTATTTTTCTAGTGCTGTAATTTTGTTATTTAAAGGCCGTGATCCATTATGTTAGGGATATAGTTGCAAACAGAAAGACAGCAGATAAATCTGTATGGGATTTTTAAATGGAGAGAATGGCGTTAGTGAACATATGACATCCATTTGTGAGAGTTGGGAAGGAGCAAGACAAATCGCAGACTTGTAACTTAGAAATTAATGCAGTCATGCAAAACTTCTGTTATGTGGACTCTGAGGATCTATCTACAGTTGAATTTTTATCCTGTGATTGGCATTACACAGATGGGGAAGGAGGATAATATGGTGAGAGAAGTGTCAGGGCATGAAAGCATAGAGAAGTGTGCTAGTGGTTTTTCTGGTTTTGTACTTTTCACAAATGCTGCTATTCATAGGTCATCTGAATGGAGGATTTACTTGACACTGCAGAAAATATTTTCTGCATTCAGTGTAGGAACATTCTCTGTAAGTCTATTCTAGCTGGTGGCAGTTTGGGACACAATGAAATGTTGATAATTTGATTGTTTACCTAGTATGAATCTTGCATGAGAAACATGAGGACTACAAAGCAGCTTTCAGTTTGCACTTGTCAGTGAGGATTCTGAAAAGGCTATTCATATTGGCCTAGAAATGTGCAAAAAAAAAAAATCCTTTTAAATTAGGATTTATGAATAATCTGGATTTCTGCGCAATGGATCTATTCACCAAGATACTTGAGGAGGGATTTTTTTGTTCATCTTTTTTCTTTTCCTCCTAGAAAGGTACATGTAATGCAGTCAGGTTCTGCATGTGGGAATTTAAATATGTGATGGAGTAGGAAACAATGTGAATTTGGAATGAGTTGCATTCCTCTGTTGGCCTCAACACTGTCAGAACAGTCTGTTTTCAGAGAACTTGCTCTTGCCCAAACTCTAGAAGCTCTTTCAGGTAGTAAAGAGCAGTTAATTACTTCTCACTACTAAAGAGGAACAAACATTATGACTATTTCATTGAACTATTTTCTTAACAACAGCACAAACATAGCAAGCTTACATGGCTGTGCTATGGGATGGAAAGAAGGGGCTTACGCACTGTAGGATTTGATGGCTGCAGCTCAGAGGGAACTCACCTGTCATCTCTCCAAATTCACACACCTTTTGTGGAGTAGTGTCAGTGGGATAGCAGGAAGAGATTCTAGTGTTGCCTAAAGAGGAAGCTTTCTGAAAGAAAGCATGTGCTTACAGGCAGGGAGAACTTTCTGGAATAGCAAATTACTTCCACCTTGTTTCGAGGAATGAGTAGAGAGTTTGTTCAAGTCCTTATTTTGATTCTCTGTCAGAACACCAGTGTTGAATTTCTTGGTAACTCCAGTTTTTGAGGATCATTATGGTCTGTATCCCAGAGGCACCACACTAAGATAACCTGTGTTTTGCCTTTCAGAGAGGTAGAGCAGGGGCTACAGAAGTCACTGGTTCGTGGTAGTGTTGTGTATGTGTGGTAGAAAAGGAAAACAAATTCAGACTCCTATTTACTATCTCAACTCTCGTATTTCTCTGAGGAAAAAATCAACAGTCATGCTATTTACTGAATACTGAGGCAGAAATGTTCTTTTGTAACCGTGTAGATGTTTTTCTGACTTGCAATTAAACTCAGTGACTTCGTGTTTTGATGGGTCAGTAGACTCTTCCTTTGGGCTGAAACATTTTCCATATTGGAAGGTGAACATGGTGTTAGTTGAGACAGTAGTAGCATAGTTGGTGGCCTGGTCAGGGCTGCATCATCAACCCTTGAAGTACCTTGTGATAATGGCCACAAGAGTGTCCTGATTAGCAAAAACCAAGAGTATGTCTTTAACTTGTTTTTAAGTTATTGATATCAAAAGCTTTTATTGTTGCATGCCATTTCATTATTTCATAGGTATTATCTCAACAGTGGGGGTGTAATTGCTGAATTCTGCATCTGAATAAATAGCACTTAGCTTTCTGCTTATGGTATTTGGAAGAATGTTCTTTTTAACCCTGGGAGTCCTTTGTTTCTCACTCCCCAGGTCTGTATCTACTGGTTTTGGAGAAGGAGGGGGGAGGGGGAAGGAGAAGGGGAAAAAAAAAAGGTAAGGTAATTATCTCCACTAATAGTCTGCCTGCTTGTGCTTGATTGAAATGCAGGCTGGCTCTCCTGTATCACTGACTTTATTCCCAAAGAGAAGTTCCAGTTGTCTACAAAGCCAACACCTTTGGACAGGCACCATCTGGCCAGCTGCTTATTAACTCCCATGGTCCTGCCTTATTCTACTGGTAAAGAGACCAGGCTCAGAGAAAGCAAACTTGAAGGATGCTGCCAGGGGCCCCAAGATCTCTCTTCCCGAAAGAAAAATGAATTCTGTGCAGCCTCCCTAGCGGGTACCGTGTAAAAATAATTAAAAGGGTACTGAGGAAAACCAGCTAATTAAAAAGACTAAACACTGA
Organism: Chaetops frenatus; assembly: GCA_013400775.1. Lineage (NCBI taxonomy): Eukaryota > Metazoa > Chordata > Aves > Passeriformes > Picathartidae > Chaetops > Chaetops frenatus. Next base: position 283,111 of record VZTR01001692.1, on the reverse strand, counting down.
GTCTTCTTATCCTTGAGGCTGGCCAGGCTTTTCCTGTGGGGAGGCCAGAAGTCAATTGTGTCTTTATGCTGTCATTTCAGTTGGCCTGCTCTGAGCCTGTGTGAATGCTCCTTTAAATCCAGGTACAAATCAGGGCACCATGGTTGGCTATGCACCCTCATACCCGTGGGGTTTGCTGCCTGGCCATGCTGACCAGGCACTCCCAGGTGACTACTGTCCTTCTGTGGTACCAGAGGTGGATTCCACTGAGCAGAATTCTTAACAGTTAAATTTTTTTAACTGCACTGATCCTGTGAGGGCAGACTCATAGGATGTCAGGGTGTGCAGGTTTGAAATCTGCTGTCCCATTGCTGCCATGTGTTTGAATGGAAGCATAAAAACAAGCATACCAGAATCTTTAAGAAAGATAATAGACTACAAGGAAATCTAAAATGGCTGCTGGCTGGAAGAAGAATATTCACTGGTAAGGTATTTAATTAGAGCACTATACACAGGGAGCTTTAAATTCTGTTGAAAATTATTTTATATGGAAAAGGAAGACTTGGGTCTGTTGCTGTATGATACACCTGTCACCTTAGGGATCTTATTATATTTCTAAATTGAAGAAGGGTCATTTGCTTTAGGGAGACATTAGTGGGTACTTGTAGATTCATAAATGATCAGATAGTGTTACTGAAAATTTTCTTTTCCCAAAATCTTCTTAAAATCTACTAAAACAGGAAGAAATCTATGCTTTTTCTACAGAAATATTTCCAGTTATTATAGAAAGCAGTATAAGTAACTATTACATGATCACTGCCTTACTCTGATTTAAAAAAAAAAGAAGATATTTTTTCCATTATCCGTCGCTAGGTAGTTTCATTGCTAGGCACTATGGTTCAAAAATATTTTCTTTGTTTGAAGTTCTCTGACATAAATTCAAAATGAATCGTCAGATCTTTTCAAAACTGTAAGTCTGATGGAAAAACATATGTTCTTTGATTTCTACTCCAATGTTCAATTATTTTGAAGATTCGGGAAAAGAGTAAAATTAACCAGAAATGTCTGTCAGCTTGTGAGAGTCATGCCATATCACAGTGTATGGCCACACTTAAATCCTCCTATTGTTCTGTCATGATGTTGGAACTGTGTGCAGGATTTGTTTTCACCTGTTTGCACTTGGAAACTTGTTCTGAACAAAACTGAAAAAAAAAAAAAAAAGGCAACAGACTCTGGTACCTGCTTTTTTTCCCCTGCTTTCATCCCCTTTTCTTTTTCCAGAGGGATTTCTATTTTTTGCCAAGCAAAACACACAGCAGAATTTCTGGCACTGTTTCTCCTGCTGGGGAATGAATGGTACAACTCATAATCACTAACATTGTGCACAGATGCTCAGAGAGATGATAGAAATGGAAAACTGACCATAAAGCAGCTGCATTTTGCTGTGATTCCCCTAATGCAGGGTAATCAGAAGTTTTCTATTCTTAGTAATTAAACCAGGGAATATTACACAAAGAGGGCAATGGCTGAAATGAGTATCAGTAAGCTATCTGCAAAAAGGTGTGGGCATGTAAAATATTTAAGTCTGCAGGTTTGATTATTCTTTCTGCCTCGTATTGTTGGAACCACTTTCACNAAAAAAAAAGTTACCAAATAAAGGTTGATAGAATTGGCTCCATCTTTAGCCTATATCTTTTGCAACTTCACTTTTACCATGTTTTACAATTATGCTTGAGGACAGACGTTGGCCAGAAACATGCAATTGAGGTAAACTTTCATTTAAAGTCACTAGGAGTTTAGTCTGTGTGAGATCATATGGGATCAAACAGCACGCTGGAATCATCTCTGTTCATCTTTGGTGTTAAGCAGTTCCAATGTGTAGTGCCTACCAGGAAGTTCCTTAGCAAATCTGCACAGGTGAGCAAAACACAATTAGTCACCACAGCCAGAAGATCTAGTACTAAGCTAATCTTCCCATGCAAGTAAACAGAAAGTGTGCTTACTCTGCTTTGTTTATTCTTTCAAGAGCCTGTGACAGTATATTATCACACCATACCCAGAGTATTGCTGGAGCTTCATTGTGTGTCATGGGGACCAAGGAGAATTGTGATGTGAAGCATGGGATAAAAAGGTTTTATTTAAAGGATAATTTCATGAGGGAAAGATAAGAATATCAACTTGGGCAATAATATTACATGCACAACTTTTTAAAATATTTGAGGTGATAATTAGGATCTTGAAATCTTACTCTGAAAGAAGATAGGGCTTACTAAAAGAGTGTGTATGTATGCCTCTATAGAAACTTTATGTATGTATATAGACACAAATAAATCCTCGTCTCTGTCAGTGAGGTTAGCAGTGTTCACTTGTATTTTTTTTGGAGGAGTCTAAATCTGAATAATGAGCTCTAGTAAAAACAGATAACTGCATCTTTATTTGCTTTTTAAATGGCTATGCTTTTGTTTTGCCACAATACCTTTCAGATGCACTCTTTTTTCACCTTCGAGTCTGGAACAGCATCATCTCAGAAGGATAGCATTACAAGCTATAATAAGTGCAGGATTTTTACTTCTTTCCTTTGAAAGCACATTTCAAGGCAGCCTTGACAGAGTAGTTGCTATATATAATACTTCATGTCAGAAAATCTACTGCATGCTACCACAGAAACATTAAAGTGAATGACTAACGAGAACTAGGCCTCCTAAGGCCTATTAGATGTAATTCTATGGAAAGTCTCTTGTTGATTTGAAAGACTGAGGGTGGTTGACTCTTCTACTCTTCAAATTCTTGCCTGATGCTTTCCAGTATTAAGGACTGATCTTGAAAAATCGGAGTATTCAAACATACACGTGATATTTCAGGATTTTTTTCTCTGCATCCATTCCTCCAATTAGAGTAGACATCAGAATATCCAGTGATGGATAACCTTGAAAATTTGACTAGGTCAGAATTTATCTAGCATGTAAAGCTTGAAACATCTTTGTTAATTCATTTAATTTCTGTATTACTAGTAGTATTTGAGACCTCAGTGGCTGGCTGTGTCCATTCCTCAATTCCATGCTTTCTCAGATGAACCCACCCATGCTTGCTTTCCTCCTCTCTGACTGGTGAATCTTGAACACCCTGTGGCCACCTCTTGAAGGACAGTCCCCAGTGTCCCAAGCAGTCTAGTGACTCTGCAATTGTTCTGCTCCATGGTTAAACTGCAAGATATGACCCAAGCTCTTGAGACCTAAAACCACAACTTTTGTCTGGTTTCTTAGACAAACATTCTCTTAACTCCAATCAAGCCAAAGACAAACGCTCTTAGGTCTGGCCAGTTTTCATAATCTCAAGTTTAGTGTTGGGGCCAGGTTTCCAGTGGCTGATCTAATGGATAAATGAAACACATATGAGATGTTTTAGGTCAACAGGTGTTGCAGCTGCTTTTATAATGCGAAGCTGTAGAAAAGAAAATGCCTCAATCATATATGAACCAATTGTTCTGGCATAAAACTGTCTCCAGTCTTCAAATAGCCTGCTTTGGGAGACATGACAAAGCATTACAGAATGTCTTTGAGTGACAATTATTTAGAGAAGTTACTGCCCTCATAATGTAATTTTCCAGTGTCAGTATATAATTAGGCAGAATGAATAAAGAAGAGTTTCCATTGTGAAATACAGAGAAGCTGCTGTGCCCCTCCCAGTCCAATGCTGCTGAATAAATCAAATTTAACTTCCAGTTGGGCAACTTCTGGCTTTCTGAGCTTTGAAGCCTGTACTGAGCTTACTGTACAAATGGTGCATCTGACATCTGCCTTTGATCTTGAAGGATCTCTTGGAAACATGATCTAAATGTTAAAAAATTCGGGGTTTTCTTTCTTTTTCCATATTTTTGTTTAATTTGAAAACTGTACTTGTGGAATATATCATCTGCATATTGCTGAAAGATAAAATTTTTAGCAATAGCAACATCGCAACTTGCTGAATGTCCCATTTTTCACCTCAGATGCATGTCAAACCCCATCTCATCCTCCTTGAAGGATGTCAGAATCTTTACTGCATCAATTCCTCCTAGATGGTAGAGATTCTTGGCATTTAAGAGGCTGGACTAACAAACAACTGTCAAATGCTGTTCTAAAAGACTAATTCCATACTGTGGAATCTGTATGCTTCTGTAGGTGAAAATGAAAACTTTGGTTTGCCAGTGCCTTTCGGGTGCTGTTGAACTGTGCCAATTTTCAGCTGTGGCCTGTGGTTTATATTTCATTGTTTTCTTTCTGAGAGGCCAAGTTTACCCAATGATCATGATTTTACTTAAATGTCCTTAAGAGAATTCCTTCTGTTTGCTGTCTGTGTTTGGGACAGTTTCTGTAAGCAATTCCTCAGCAGATACAGGCATTTTCTAATTACATATCATAGAATCAGTTTCAGTAATAAGGCTTCAGGATGGCAAGGAGATATTTGGGGATAATGTATCTTTTGCTAAATGAATCAGAATGTCAAAAGCTTTGCTTGATAGCTCTTTGTGATAGAAAACAAAAAATCCTTATCTTTACATAGAATGAGCTCATTGGAGGAAAAACTATCAGTTCAGGCCACAGGTTACTGAAAGTGGGATGGAAAAGGAACCTGCCATAAGAGTGCACCTTAAGCAGGTCTCTGCAGCTGGATGGCTGGAGGATGATGGAGACAGCTGTGCTGGCAGCTGCAGGTTCTTAATGACTCTAAGGACTGATGAGAGGCCTACTTATTAGCCAACAGCAATCCGTGGTGTTCATGCTCTTCTGCAGCTGAAAAGCCAAATAACTGAGCAGCCAGAGAACTGTGCTGCTTTACAAGGCTCTGGGAACAAGGTTTTGTAACCTCTGTGTTAGACATTGCAGTGGTGATTGTGGTCTAGACAAACAGTCCCAAACTGTCTGACGAAGAAGCAACTATCCACCTACACCTAGAACACTGTGTGGTCTGACAGCATGAGCTCTTAGGGTGGCTTGATAGTGCCTGTGCATGGTGTTTTGTTGCGTGGGGGAGTTGTCAGCCCCTCAGCTACCTGGTTTTAATCTTGCTTGGATGTAAACACCTTGTGTTGTGGTGTAGAGGCACGTGCAGATGTGGCAAGTCCGTGATGCTGTTTAAATGTTTGGGAATGCTCATCAGGACAGCCCCTTCCTGGTCAGGGAAGAGTGATCATGCTCTCCAGGTACCTCTGCAGGTTGTTCCCGTCACCCTAGCTGAAACAGTTTTATGGTGAGATGAATCACTGTCTGGAGGTGCTTCTCTCTCTGCTGAGGCAGCCTAGATGTCCAGTATAGTTTGGATGCTGACTTTTGGACAGCTAAAGATACTGAGATGAATGAAATTCTCTGGATGATTTCCTCTTTGTGCTTGGAGAATATACCCACATGCCACAAGGGATGTTGTTCCTGCAGGATTGTGATAAATAAGATATAAGGGACTGATCTTTCTCTTTTGGATAAAACTCAGAATCAAGACAGAAAAAAAAATCCTGTATATATAACCCTTTATTTCAGAGCAGACTTCCATTTTTAGTTTCCCAATCTTTGCCTTTGTGTTGGGAAGGGATCATACGCTTGCAGCTGCATGGTTACAGAGATACTGCAAATAGATTGCATAGTATCCTCTGTGTAGCAAGCCTGGTTGAATTATCTTTTGGGGTGAAGATTCTGCTTTTTGCCTAATGCTTCAGGATATTTTTTTTTATTAAATGTTAAAGAAAAAGTGAGGTATTAATATTTAGAAGCCCCTTTACACTTTTAACTAGTGGGAATATATCTCATAAGCCCTGTTTGCTGGGATGCTCTTGGAAAGAACAAGAGCTTGCTATAGTCTCAAACATAACTTTGGGAACTGCTTCATCTTTTATAAATAGTAACATTTGCATTATGATTAATCAGAAATGACAAAAAAATAAAGGACTGCACTGATTTTTCTCAAGTATAGGGAGGGTGGAGGGAGCATAGGTAGAGCAGAATTTAACTAGTCTCAGTGATTTGAAAACAAATCCTCTATTTAGGATATTGAAGCTTAGAAATAAAAGGCACAATAATTAAGCATCAACAAATGTGAGAAGCCCTACAAATGCAGGCAACAAAGTTGTTTTTGCTAAGAGCGGCTTCTGAAGGTCCTTTTTCTGTGTCTATATAGTAGTGAACACTGCAAGACTTAAGTATATTTTGGTGTGTTTGTTTTGTGCATCTTCAGCCTACTGTCCTGGTCTAAAGCAATGTGTTGTATTCAGTGTGTTGGAGTAATTCATGACTGTGGTGTCATGAAGGAGAGGTGTTAAACGATGTCTTACATTTCCTAACTGAAGAAAACTCAGACCCCTAGACCTAATTATGTAATACACACACTTACATATTAAAATCATGCATAATATATGCCTAGATATAAAATACTTACATCCCACCAGCCTCAGGTGAGAATGTAACATTTTGTTTCACATTTCACTCTAATTCATGAGTGCTCATAGAATGAAGTCTACATACTGCAAATTGTACTTACAGCAACAATTGCTCTAGCAAAACTGTTGACATTCCTCTAGGGCTTGATCCTTCAATTAAAAAAGCCCCACAAACGAAAACCATAATGCTCAAAACAGAAATAGGGTGGTATTTGCTGGTATTACCACTTGAGAAAGCAGGATCTGGAAAAGAAGATAAGAGAAATGATCCAATGGTTTTCTGGCTGTGATACTGTTCACAAAGGTCCTGGCTGACCATCATGGGAAGAGGGATAGTAGAACTCTCTGACTGTGGAAGGCAGAAATTTTTTGTTAGAAATATTTAAATCCTCAGAGTTCTGTATTTTACTTCACAGAATCAAGACAGGAAATACTAGGTCTGCCTGCTCTTAATGACTTTTCAGAAATTCAAAGATTGAACTTGTCATTTCTTGGAGAATGTGGAAGGTGTGTGGAAGTGTGAAAGGGAAAATTGTTTTCTGGAGGGCTGAGTTCAAGTGGGAAGCTGCATAGTGAGGAAGAAGCTCAGTTTTTGCAGATTTTCTCATGAGGCACCCCACATAATTCTTAGGATGTGTAGTAGACCAGGAGATATCTTCTCATAGACAGATTCTTTAGGGGTTTTTAGGGGTGTCTTGAGCATCAAACTAATTGTAGGGTTTGGAAATAAATGAACTGGATAACTCAACCACAGCTCTCAAATGATCTTGGCATCATGAACTTTCAAACTGGAACTGCAATCCTGAATATGTTTTGTGAAGGAGTGCTGGGTGTTCCTGCTGAACTCCTTAGTATTTACGTGCAGGTGGCAAAGCCAATTATTTTGGTTGGTTGGGTTTTATTTATTTATATTCAATTCTCCTTTTCCTATAGGCCTTTGTGGTTTGAATAAAACTTTATGCTCTACCCACAACTTAACCAGATGCTTTTGAGGAGTCTATTGATGTTTGAAGTTTGCCAGAGGGGATGATTTATAGCAGAATTTAACATTTAAGACCTTTGAAATGAAGCATTAAGAGTCACTTGTGATGATGTGTGCTAAACACTGGCTGTGAATTCCTTGGAATTTAGGAACCTGAATCTTCTTGTCCAGCAACAGTGCCTGTGGGATACCTGCTGAATGGTGTGTGTGCAAGAGAAAGCGATAAAAACTTTCTTTGACTGAACTTTTGCTGTGTACTACCACAGGACGGTGCACAGAGCTGAGCAAAGTTCTGAGCTAACTCCAGCAGAGACAGCTTGTGCTTTGCAAGCATCAGTGCCATGCTGTACCTGGCCTAACTGGACCAGCCCGAACAGGCTGCTTGTTATGTCACCACTGTGCCAGTGCCTCGGTGGCACCTTGAGCCCTGTGTTGAGAGGGGGACTGTGGCTGCCAGGGGATGTCAGACTGTGAGGCTGCATCAGAGCAGAAGCAGGAGTTCTGAAACCCCACTAGATAATGGGTCTGGAGCCGTGGGAGTAGCTTTTCAGCCTTTATCCCGCTTTCAGACTTGATGAGCCAAAAGCAGCTGGATCAAAGGCCTGTTTGATCACCCAGCCATGTGCTTGGGAGGTGAGATCAAGAGCACCTCGGTGCTTATTGCTCAGTGCTGAGCCTGGGAGCTGGAAGCCCACTGTGTAACCCCTTTCTCTCTGGGCTCGACTGTGAGAATCTGTCTTGGTGGCAACCTGAGCAAAACAATGGCAGGTACCCTGCCACCATATTCCTACAAAAACATGGGCTTTGAGGCCAGCAGGAGGCAGTGAAAACCTGTAGAACATTCTTCTTTAGCCTCCATTTTTTTTTTTTTTTTTTTGAATTCAGGGTTTTTTTCCCCTCCTCAGTGGCAGGATGTCAGTAAATCTTGTCGTTTTAATCAGGTTTTCATTATAATAGATTTAAGAATCTCAGTAAAACTCATTACAGAAAGAAGTGTGAAATTTTATATAAAAACTGTTTGGATTCTAAAGATATGTAAGATCTATTTTCAAATGAAGATCTGTGGTTTCATAATAAAGCAGCTCTCACAACTCCTTTTACCATTAAGGTGGGTGCAGAAATGTGGCAGCCTTATCTATAATTATGCAGACCCCATACATCATGAATTGAGAGTCTTTTGACTTAATAAAAAGTTCATCCTCTGCTAAAGTTGGGGTAAAATGCACTTGTGGCTTCAGTTAGGATTTTGTATACACTGAGAAATGAAAGAGCAAGGCTATAATTGTAGATACTATCTTTTTTCCCTTTTTTTGTTTTCCCCTTACTGAGGAAGGAAGAAGATTGGCTGCCAATTAATGCAGAAGACTAGTAACTGTTCTTAAGATATTCATAGCAGGGAATAAACAAATTCTTTCTTAAGAAATGTAAATAATTTGTTAGGGGGTTGATAAATTTCTAATACACTAGTGTGTTTGAGAAAGGGTAATTCTGTTCTCACATAAGTTGCATAGGTTTAAAAGCCAGAAGAGATCATTGAATTCTATCACTGCATTACAACAAACCGGAGTATTTTACCCAGGTGTTTTCTCAGAGCCTTTTGAAGAAGCTAAGCACCCCATCTAGGACACCTAGTCTTGATTTCGTCTTCTATTAACAGAGAATTCTCTACGTCCTTCCCAAACGGGGGTGTTACACTGATTAATTTCACAGATTAGTTCCTTGTAGTTCCTTGATCTGTTTTATCTGGCATAATTCAATATGTCTGCTGAAAAGAGCATTCCCACTGTCATGTATTTGCTTATTTCTGCCTCTCCCTTGTGCCAGCTCTGGTTTTTGAGCTTCCTGGGTGAAATTGAGGTAGTTTGTTGCCAGATGGGTTTCCTAACCTGCATAAACCAAACAATTATTTGACTTTCAGCTTACTCAGTTATTTAGTTTGGTTAATACTGATGCAATGGAGATAGTGGGAATGAATGGCCAAAATATGGAGGAGAAATATGGGATTGGCCTCTTTAATCAGCAACACTGAGCAATGACAGATTAAATGGATTATGGAATAATGGTGTGAAACATAACAAGCAAGTAGCTAACAGCTGACACAAGACAAATTCAGATGTGCAAAAGTACTTGTGTGGCCAATGAAGATAAAAAATCCTTTGCTATCTGACACTTACAGTTGGAAAATTTTATTTCAGAGGTAGAGAATTTTTTGATCCTTACAGAGTATATAACATGTCTTTTTTTTCATTGTCAGCTCTGACTTTAGAATTTGGAAGGACAATCAGTATTCCTACAGAGTGGGGCGGGTGTCTGGATACTATAGGAGGGGGTGGGTGTGGGAAGAAAATAAAGACAACAGAATCTTGAATCCTCATTCATGATGTGAAATTCTTACTCTCTGCTGCCTGTTGTGTCAGCAGCTCATATTCACATGCCTCCCAACTCAGTCAGGAGTGAACTTTCTTGCTTCCTGACTTTGAACCTTATCCATGTGACAAAGCAAAAGTGTCTTGTGGGGTTCTTGGCAGGCTGGTTCAGTGCAGGCTGGGCTAAATCTATGGTGATTAGTGATACGCATTTGCAGAGAGATGTTCCTCTGCAATATTTTCCTTTGTTGTAATTGGAAACAATGTGTGTGAGTGCTAACCATCTGAAGAGGGCAGACAAAAATCTCCTTTTTTAAAAAAATGTTTAATTTTTTTTTTTTTAATCTCAACCATCCATACCTTTTA
>VZTR01001692.1:217245-248836 GCA_013400775.1 Chaetops frenatus | reverse complement strand
CTATGTTTTTGCTAACTGTCTGGAATTTCTTTTCATAATGATAACACTGGATTTGAAATCCTGGAGCAACGATCTTTCAGTAGTAGTACAGAATGTTCACCTTTGGGATAATTTTGATGGACTTGTTTAATAAGGAAAAGCTAAATGTGTTCTTTCCACACAAGCTGCCATGAAGCCTTTCCTCTCTCTGCCCAAACATACCACCAACAGGTAAAGGTTGAGCACAAGCTAACACAAAGAAACGTATTATGCCTGCTTTAGGAAAAGAATTGCCAAGAGGAAATAGAAGCATGTTGCAATGTTTTGCAGGTTTGAGGCCTTGGTGATGCCTACATGTTTGCAATGCTTGGAGGGAAAACCAGTGATGGGAGTAGTCAGTACTGGTACGAATGCTGGTNGAAAGTGAAGCCTTTAGCAGGCAAGGCTTTTTCACTCAGTGCAGGACAGTTTACTGGTGGTCTCATAGCTGTACTTTGGCTGCATGTGTCCCTTCAAGGTTGTTGCAGGGGTTAGCAATGAATTCTAGTCTCTTCTCCAAAGTATTCTTGCTCTCTAGCAGTCCATTTCTACATGGGAACTTTTACAACACATTATCACAGGTGTTTTAATGTTCCTTTCTGGAACAGGTGAAATTGGAGATTGGTGTTTGAGAGAGATCTCACTGATATTTTTTCATTAAAACCCCATAGGATTTCGTTTCCTTCTTGTTGGCCTATGACACTGGTTGCTCATTTTCATCCAGTGATCACCTGGTTTTCCCAGGTTCTCTTCCTTGTCATTTGCTAATGATAAACTTGTAGTGTCAAGAATGGCATTAGCCCTGAACCAAATGGCCTTGGATTTCATAGTATTGAGGTTCACAGCTATTTGGTCCTTTTAATCCTCAGTGGATCTCAGTCCACCCCAATGAGCAAATGCAACAGACACCTCTCATTTCCCACGAGAGCAGAGCATGTGGTGTTTTTGTAACCTCATGCTTCTGCACTTTTTAGGCTACAGTTCCTAGGCAGTTGAGCTGGAAAACGCCGTGTACTTACTAATGGTAGTTTTGATTTAAAGAAGTGTGTCTTTGAGCCTGAGCCTCCTACAGCAAGCCTGAAAAGTACTGTGCTGCACAGGTTAGGTTAAGCTGGCTGTAGGAGCAGGATAGTTGTGTTACCAGGACGTTGTTTTCTGCATTATTACCTGCACTTCGATGCTCAGCTATGGTCTTAGTGTGTGTGTGTGTGTGTCTTTAATTTGGCTTTGCTTCCAAAGCCCTCTCATTCTGTGAGTGCTGCTCTGTGTTTTATCTCTTAGGTTACTGTGGTGGGTGGCAGGCTGTTGTGTTGAGTTCTCAGAGAAGGATGAGAAGGCGTACCAGCTAACATCTATCGTCTCCCCGAAATATGCTGATGTGACAGCTTCTTGGACTGAAAATGCATACTTCTGGTAGAATTCTTCCGACAGGAAAAGCAAGCAGTACTGTCACTTAAAAACGGCACAGAACAAAACCCCCTCTGAAAATTGATTTGTGATGTTAATTTGTTTTATGAAGAAAGTAGGTGGGTTATTGTGCAGAAATGCTGAATGGACTTTATGCTGCTGTTTGCAACCAAGAACAAAAAAATTAAATTCTTGCTTAATTTAACCTCTGAAAGCTGGAAAAACCATTAGAAAATCCACACTGCAAATATTTGCTGTTTGTAGCACTGCTGAAACAAAATATTCAAGAAGATAACTAGAAAATTACTAAGTATCCATTAAGAAGAAATACTGGTGGAGCCTTAATAATTACTGTCCTAGTTTGTACCTCACAATGTCCTTTACCCAGGCACCCAGGAGGACTATTCTAACAGGAATTACTTAACCCTTTTTGGTGTCTCTCTGTGGCAGACCACTTCCTCAGGTTGTTCAAGCCCAGATGCTCTCATCCAGGCATTTTCCAGTAAATTGATTTTGTGCTCCTAAATGGAAGTAACTTGCTTTTCTGGAGCTTCAGCATGGTTCTATGTTTTGAATGTATCCATTTATGCAGCCTTGTCATGATGAGTCCATTTTGAGGATGTTGTTCCTTACAGGGGATGGTGAAATTTTAGGTTTTTGGGGCTGTGTCCTTGTCTGTCCTTATCTGCAAGGCATGGTGAACAGGAACTGCTCAGTGACCAGTTTGCACAGTGTAATCAATAAGGCTATTCTTTAATTGCCATTCTGGATTTTATTATTCCTATGGAAGGAACTTTTCTCCCAATATCAATAAGTGCATTGTTAATTGTCTTGCTTTTCTTGTTTGCAGCTCACACGTTCCTGGTGCTATTTCTCACAAATTATGTAAAAACACCATTTGCTTGGTCTAGGTGTTGCTTGCTAAAAATACCTGTACAGCCTGTCTCAGATCATATCACTGCTTGCAGGGTCTAGAACATCTGCACAGAATGCTATTCTCAGAGTGCTTTAAAGGATTTGCTCTTCATTTCAGTATTGGTCTAAAGTCAGGTCTTACCTAATAGCTTCTTTTTCCACTTGTGAATAGATTAAAACAGTCTTTTCTTTAGCAGTTTATTGTGATATGTATTTAAAAAAAAAATTACAAACTAACAACCCCATTTACGAGGGACTAAGTATTGACTTGGTTTATTTTCTAATCAGGATAAATTTATGCATCTGTGTGTAAGATCATTAAAGTAGCCATTTTCCCTTCACCTGATGATGCTTGCAGTTTGTATTTCCTGACACCAGGAGTTCATTGTATTTAATAAGCAACTTCCTATTGCATTAGCAAATTTCCATCTGGTTGGAAAGGTACCTGATTCTATTACTATATTTGTCTTCACGGCTATGATGCAAAACATAATTTGCTTATAGCTTAGTAAATATGGCTAATGCAATGATATGTACATCACATTATCCACAAAAGGATTTTGTGTTGTGCAGGGCACTTCTGAATTTATGAATGAACAGAGAACAGGAGCAGAGAGGGGAGAGAGTGGCTGCTTCTATAAGCCTGGTAATGTCCCAGAATTTTACAGAGGCTTCCACAGGAAAATGAAATGGTAAAAAGAGGAAATATTACTGTCTGAAATGTCAATGCTGTCTGTATGTGAGAGGGACAGGGGAAGTATCTACATTTTACATGTGAGCAGGATTTTTGAGAGCTATCTCTGCCCTTTGGAAAATCAGAGAATGCGTGGGATGATAGGACATACCCCTGAAATCTTACTCGGTTACAGCTTGGCAAAACAGCCTATAAAGTAAAAATCTATAAGTTAATAACATCATAAAAGTCTGTTTTAAAGCTCTAGAAAGAGCTAGTCAGGAACTTCTGAGCAAAGAGTTAATAAGAATGGGATTTTAGCGCCTGAATTTGATCAGTCTCCAAGAAACCTCAGCAAACAAGTTGTCTTTGTGAACTGTATAACTGATGGGACAGTGTGCATCGTGTTTCTCTCTGTCCCTTTTAGTTGTACAGTCTAAATGAGGTGTGGATGGCTTTACTGACCTGCCCGTTGTCACATATGATGTCAGACAACAGACAGGAAAGGAAATTATGCCAGAAGTTCAGAGCTGGGTCCCTGAGACATTTACAACAAAATGCCCTTTGGGAAGTGCCATACAGAAACAGTCCTGCCCCAAGGAACATACAAACTAGATGTGAGGAGAAGGCCATGAAAAGAGTTGCCCTACGAAAGAGGAAAGTCCGTAGCAGAGTTTGGGTCTTTGTTTTAAAGAAGCAAACAGAAAAACCCAGGCTATAGGAAATCATATCAGCCCTTGTTACGAACACGTAGTGTGATAATAGCTGGCTCATGGCTTCCCCAGTGTACAGAAAGACCACAGAAAAACTGACAAATTATTTGCTATGTGTTTTGCCACCACAAATTAGTGCATTGATGAGGCATCCTGCAAAAAGCAGTGTTTGTCTTCCTGAAGATGTGCAAGTATGTTTACCAGAGTACTAATGAAGGGTGCTCGTGAAGGAAATGAAGCCTCAAGTGTGTATAATTATGTCCCTTTCCTTCTGTGATAGCTGCCAAGTGCTAGACAACAAGAGTCCATCACCTATAATAGCAACAGGGGTTTCGATTGTTGTCTGCCGTTTGCTCTGTATACTAAAAACCCTGTAGGAACCTTTTCTTAAAAGATGATGGGTGTCAGGCTTAAACTCAAAAATACAGCCATGTTGTTTTCAAAAATGTATGAGTTTAAAGGTATAAGTCGTACTGGGTGTGTTATGCCACACTGAGCTTTTGGCATCGAGCATGTCTAAAAAATTCATGTGAGAACTCTAAATACATTCCAAAGTCTGTTGTTAAATTCATTCTTAATTAAGATCTATGCAAAACTAGCATACTCTGGTTGCTTGAAGCTGGGACTGCAAAAGAAGTGTATGGTAAGGTCACTTTCTGGGAAGGGAATGCCTGCTTTAGTTGTCAAGATTAAGAGCTTGGAGCTTGTCTTAGAGCAGCAATGTTTGACAGCTTTGACTGGAGTTTCCTTCTCTCATCATATGTTTCACAGAACAACCTAACTCTATATAAACTCTATAAACTAGCGAAATCCTGTAGCATGTCAGGTTGCAACTGTACAACATACTGAGAAAGGAAATAGTTACATGGGAAAGTACATGATGGTGTTCAGAATTTGTCCAAACAGACGCATGTGTTGGCTGCATCACTGAAGATTGAAAATATATCAGTCCCAGAAATGGAGTAATGTTCTTTGACTCTTTGTTAGCAACTAGGTTCCATATGAAGGGTATAGTAATGCAGTAAAAATCAACTATCACTGTGAAAGAACTATACTGAGAATCTTTCTTTCCTGATGAGGACAATATTTTTATTTTTCTTTGGGGAGAGATGATACTTCTCTTGCAAGTGGGAGAAAGAGGGTGAAACTATTTGGAAATAAAGACAGCTTTAAGCCTGTTGCAGATTCTGGTTTCAACCATACGTAGTCCTGTGTGTTCAGCATCAGTGTTTACCTAAGTGTAATTATGTTCAACTATCTTGTTAAAATTTTTGTTCTTTGGTCTTTATGTTAAACTGCCACTAATTATATCTTTTGGGTTAAAACCAGTCAAACCGAGCATCTGTTATGTTTGTGAGCAGCTGGCTAATGCATCTGGGAAAAACTATCCCTGGATGTGAAGGGAGGTGGAGGATGGAATAGTTAATTGCCTGATGATCAGCTTACTGCCACTGGGGAGGCTAGTCTGTGCCTGAAGCTGTTCCATGGTGGGTCTGGTTAAGAAGCCTAGTGGGCTAAAGAGGACGGTGTGAAGTGTGACTGTGATGCTGACCACCAAAGTTATTGCAGAAACATGTTTTAGGAGCCAGTGGCCTGCTTTTGGGCCAGTGACCATAGCTTCTGTATTTATGTAACCATGGGTTTATTACAGCACATCCAGTGGAAGACTACTGCTGTATTGGTGCAAGAAGTAAAGAATTTCCATTGTGTCTGAAACGCTACATTAACAAATACAGCACAGGCTTTAATAATGGGTGGTGAACTGTCAGCACCTTGATCTAGAACTGGCAAAAGTCATCAGACAGAGAGATGGGAAGAAATGGGAACTAAGAAGAAATGACAACTGAGTTATTAGCTTCCCCCTTCTTGGGCTTGTGATAGTTTAAAAATTTCAGAACTGAGAGCCCGATTATTCAGCTTGATAAATATTGAATTAACTTCAACTAGTTTCTAAGCAATTCTGAAAAATGGGTAACACTTCCTAGCTTTTTCTTTTTTTAGAATGTTTATCTTTTTGGAAGCATTCATAGGATTTGTGTCAGTCTGAGAGGGAAGGGACCCTTTGCATGGAAAAGGAAACTTGCATCATCCCTATAAACTCTGAAGATCAGGTGTATCAGAATTAGGTATTGCTGTGTGGTGTAGATCCCAACTGTAACGACATGCATTTATTGCCTCCCAACAATCATGTTGGTGAAACGTGATTAAGACAGAGCTGACTTTACATCCCTGCCATATCCAAGAAAATGGAACCTCTGCAGCTGATAGCACAGCTGTAAAAATGGAAGCTTGGGTGCATTTATACTGCTTAGTACAGGCAACAAAAAAAAAAAAATCTACATAGATGCAAAGTGTGGTTCTTCATTCTGCTATTAATCTCACAAAAAATCAAGTACAAAAATCTGGGTTTAGATGTTTTGGGTTTTCTTCTCATAAATTGTGAAATTTGCTGCTGGAGTCTAATGTGTTCAGTAAAAAGTGTTATACTCCAACCCACAGTAAAGAAGAGTCTGGAGCTTGTATAACACTCTTCAATGTGTTGGTAGGGAAAACATACATGGCAATTAAATCTAATCCAATATCACTTTTTTTTCCATTTTGTTGTTCTTTTCATTGGAAGTGAGGCAAGGCATAATTTACTTTTTGATTAATAAAATGGAGAACTTGTCCCAAGGCCTGGTAACAACCATGTCTGCATTTTTCATTTTTGTTTAGGGTCTGTGATAGTTAGCTTTCCTCACACCTGTCCACTTCCTTGCTGACAGAAGTTTTGGGAGATTTGAAGTACACAACCTGTGTTTGTGCAGGTGAAGGCAAGGCTTGATCTTGCCTGCTTTTGTCTTTTCTTTAACCTCTCTAGTTAGAATTGCAGTGGGTTTAAATCCCACTATATACCTTGGCCTTTATGGGATGGATCTCCCATATACTTTGCGTACACAAACACAGAGATGATGCTTATGAATCCAGGGCCACTGTTTTGGTGACTCTTGACTTCCTCCTGGGCCTAACCCATGTTCATAGTCACATTTACAAGGGCTCCTTGTAGTTTCAGGAAATTGCTGGGGAATCCTGCTGGTGGCTACATCTCTAGCTTGGCACATACATCTCTGGAAGGAAACACAACAATTATTTTATCTGAAGAGTAAAATGTGCAAGTAGTATTTAATGATTATCTCCCCTTTAGAAACTGGAACCTTTACTGAAATTCAATCCTGAATGACAATGTAATGGAAAATATCAAGGGAATTCTATTTCTCATGTTATATATGACCAAGATGCAGGAAATCTCACTTGCTACTTCAAGCATTGATTTTCTTCTGCTGCTAACAGAAAATTCAATAAATGTGGATCCATTGCTCTGCAAGAAAATGGATGGAAAATAGACAGAAACCAGTAACACAGCTAGCAGAAACTCCGTCATTCTGGTGTGTGATAATCTACTAATCCTCATTCAATTTCTTTCCACTACAATTAATTATTTTTGTTTTTGTCATGAGAAAATGTGTTGTGATAACTTACTTTAGCAGCTCAGAACATAACAGCAAACTCCCTACTGGCACAACTTCAAGAGCAGAGTTGTGCCAGCAGATAATTTGGCCCAGATTATTTTTAAGAAGGTTGTCAGTCTTGTTTTTCACTATAATATGCTTACTATGGTAATATCAAATATTTATTCTACTGATTACAGCTTTAACTCTAAACAGCTAGTGGAGTAATCTCTTGACCTATGCAGTGACAGGGATGGCCTCTCACACAGAGCTGTTGGGAAAGGAGAATGATTCCTCTTGTGAATTTTTTTTTATTTAAACTGTATTAATAGAAATCTCAGACCTATGGGTTTTTCATTCAAGTATTATCCTTCTTACCCTTGCTGAAATAATTAATGAAATTTCCATATCACAAAACTGGGACAGAAACCTGTGGCTGCTTTTTTTCCCCCCCCCACATAGTAATTCTTTCACCTGAATACATATGCACATAGCAGTATGCATGCACATGCAGTCAAAGACTCCTCTTAGCTTCAGATGGGTGAAAGGGGAAACATTAACATCCCATTAGCTGCAGGGTTCACACACGGGGTCTATAAAGAAATCTGGCTCTGGGTTCCAGAACATGTTGAAAGAAAACCATAATAAAACATAGGTGCTTCTTACATCACTCACTAGCTCACTGATGTATTTGTGTCCCTGTTCCCTCCCCGTTGCCTACAACCTCTCTCATCTCTTTGGAACACAGACTCCCCTCCCCTATAGGAAGTCTCATTCATTCATGTTTTGAAGGAATTTCTTAATTCTCTTTCAGCAAGATTACCACCATCCGAGCCCCTTTTCCTTCCCTCTGCCTTTGCCAGAGAGAGAGAGAGAGGAGCAGGGCCTGCCCAGATGGTTGAGGACCAAAAAGAAGGAACATTTTCTCATGCTTTTAAAAAGACCACTTTCTTTCCTGCCTAATATTTAGCTCCTTCAAATGCAAATGGAGAGGTTTCGCTCCAAGGTTAGCATAACAATTATGGGAAAGCTTTAAATCTGAAGCATTTGTTTACACGATGAAAGGAGTCCACAGTCCAAAAGCTCTGAGGCCAGGGCTTTTCAGTAGCTATTTTCTGACTAAGTAGTAAACTGCAAGTCAATTTTAGACCACAAAGAAAACCAATTTATATCAGTGTGTTAGCTAATTTTGGAGGGAGTTCTACATTATAAACGATGGTGGGGGTTTTAGTTTTTTGGTTTTTTTTTTTTTTTTTTTTTAAGTGACTGTTACTGAAATAAACTGCTGATTTTCCCCTCCCCCAACCTTTAGCATCTTACTGTTTAATGAGCTCCCAGATGTCTTGGATGTTAATGACCATTTCCCTTGCCCTCAGAAGAAGAGATATATAGGATCTGAGGAATCAGTTTCACAAATACCCAGGTGTGTGGTTGTCCAAAAATTTACTGATGCTCACGAGTGTATTTCAGGTGGTTAGAACATCTCTTAAAAATGTGTTTTCCTGTCCTGGTTTCTGTTTTATTTGCTTTCCTTGTTGCTCACTGTATAAGTGCAAGTTCTTAGTAACCTCTTCATTGGTAAAATGCTCTGGAATGACAACTCCTGGGATAGAGTGATTCCATGGATGCTGCAAGACACTTCTATTATGAGCAGATTTATATTCCTCCCATTGCTGTGCTTTTAGTATGCCACAACTATGAAAAATATGAATGCTGTATAACACTACTTGACAACTGGATGCTTCCATTTCTTTCATTGATTAGAACCTTCCTCCGAAAAACCTCTTTTTTTCACTGTTC
Source organism: Chaetops frenatus (assembly GCA_013400775.1). Lineage (NCBI taxonomy): Eukaryota > Metazoa > Chordata > Aves > Passeriformes > Picathartidae > Chaetops > Chaetops frenatus. The sequence goes on along the minus strand of VZTR01001692.1, from coordinate 239,822 downwards.
ATGCTTACTTTGAGTAGCATCAAAGTAGCTGTAAATCCCTCTAGTATTTTGCTGAATTTTTTCTTTATAAGGCTAGTATAGCAGCAATGTGAGGCCCTTCACCATCCTTGTGGCCCTCCTTTGGATGCTCTCTGGTCTCTAGATCTTTCTTATATGGTGGCACCCAAAACTCCCCCCAGCACTCGAGGTGAGGCCACCCCAGCTCAGAGCAGAGCAGGACAGTCCCCTCCTTTGCCCAGCTGGCAGCGTTGTGCCTGATGCCCCCCAGGACAGGGTTGGCCTTCCTGGCTGCCAGGGCACTGCTGATTTATGTTCAACTTGACATCAGCCAGGACTCCGGGGTCTTTTTCCACAGCACTGTTCCCAATCCTCTTATCTCCTGGTGTATACACACAACCAGGGCTGCCACATCCCAGATGGAGAATCTTGCACTTCCCCGTGTTAAACTTCATATGGTTGGTGATTGTCCAGTCCTCTGATTTGTTGAGATCTCTCTGCCAGGCCTCTCTGCCCACCAGGGACTTGACAACTTACTCCTGGTTTGATTTGTTGGCAAACTTACCTGGTATTCCTTTGAGTCCTGTATCCAAGTCATTTTGGAAGATGCTGAAGAAAACTGGGCTGGGTATGGAGCCCTGCAAAACCCCAGTAGTGACCAGTTGTCAGCCTGATCTTACCCCATTCCCTATGACCCTCTGTGCCCACCTGTGGGCCAGCTGCTCACCCAGCAGCTAACCTCGTTCAGCTGTGTGCTGGACGTTTTGTCCAGAATAGAAATGCCATATTAGTATGTGTCAAGGAGTGTCTTGACTCTACAGGAGTCAAGATCTAGCTCTACAGGTAATCCAGCTATATCCATGTTGTTTTAGCAGCAGAAGTGGTGTGTGATATCCATTTGATCCCTCACAACAAGGCATGTGTCATGCAATATTGAGTAGGACACTGTTGGCACTGCTTCTTTTTTAGTGAGTTAATTGTTTTGGTGGATCCTGTAGAGCAAAGAATGGAGCCAGCTTAGCTGCTGGCTCCAAATTTTATAGCTCTGACAAGCAATCCTTGTTTCTTGTACCTGGAAGCCCCTAAAGTTCACTTACCCCACTGTGTGAACTGGCCATATATAAGTGAACAAGAATTTGAAAAGAAATCTTTGTTAATGCAGTGCCATGCTGAAGCTTTTTTCTTAAGGATTTTCTTTGAAGTGATTAAAGTTCACTGGAAAAAACCCCTATTTTTAGAAAACATGTGTGACTCAAGTTATTTTATATGAATTCTATGTAATACACTGCTTATAACTTGCACTAGGAGAATGATTGGATTAACAACTCCATCTGTCATGCAACTAACAACAGCTAATACTATACATGACACTGACTCATTTATAAAAGAGTCACTGTCTTTTCCCTTGCTTTTAATTTCTTTTATTGAGTTTATTGGAAATCGAAGCTCCTAATACAGGTGAGTTAATGCATAAATCCACTATGGAAATATTCGCTACTTAGGTTCCTGGTTGGGGTGCTTAGGGTACATTTATGCTGTAAATGGCAAGAGAAGATCTGCAAGAAGTGTATTAAAGTCTTAAGTTTTCTTAAGACTCATCCCACCTGTTGCTGTAGGCAAGATCCTCCTCCCTTTTAAAATGTGTTCAGTGGATCTTCTCCAATTTGTAGATTGTAGTGACCTTATAGGAGTCATTGTAACTTGTCATTTTGGCAATTTCCAGTGTGAAGAGTTAGGACATAGGCTAGCCTGCTGTAGATTTGGAAGTTATATGAAGTTTTGTAAGTTTTATTTTGAGCTCGGCAGTGACAGCTTCAAAGAAACAAAACAAAAAACCCCTCTCGCCCTCAAAGCCAGGGGTTGCTAGCCAACTGAGTATGAGTTAAAGAAATGCTTACAAAAACAGATAGCCTTCCTGTCATTGTAATGCTGAAATCCTGGTTCTTTTAGACCTTTCTTTGCAGCAATGGATGGGTTATACAGCTATTTTTTAACCTCTTAACTTTCTGAGCTGGAATGTAAAACTGCTATGAAATGCTCAGCTATAAAAGAGGCTACAAGTTAGCCCATTTCTACTCCTTCAATACAGGTTCTGTATGTTAATTCTCTGGTAATGCAATCAAGAAAGTGCTGGCATTTAGAATCAGCAAGTACCTAGTTCTCACTTCACCCCCTGACCATAATGGATATAAAATGCTGCTAGTAATAGATTGAAATGAAAAACTCCTTCATCTTAGTATGCAAGAAATTTGCAATCACATTTTGATTTTCAGAGTGCTGCTTGATTGAGGGTTAATGTGTGGGCAGATTGACCTCTCTTGCAGGAGCAGTTGTTATTGTACTAACTGTGTGAAAAACAAATTTCAAATAGAAGGCCTGTTGCATGTTTCTTGCAAGTCATGTTATCTATCACTCCTTTGGTGTCTCAGTAGTAATAGCTCCTCTGAACTCTTTGGGGTTTTTCCTTCTTTTCCATCCTCCAAGAAGGAAGGTGAATTTTATTATCAACTGAAAGACCATCTTCCTTTTTTTCCCCTTACTCTCTTTAAATATGATGTCCCTGATTGACTTGGTTAATTTTAAAAATGATATTTTGTGCTTTTCAAAGCAAAATGAAGCTGTTGTCGTATTTCCAAGCTACCTGAGAAATATCTTACACGGTACGCATCATATGCAAATCCACTTCTGTTCAGGCTAGGTTTATTTCCATTTCCCTGGTTTTAACACATCATCTACCTTCAGTTTATGGTATTGGTTTTGTAGTGAGAGTATTGCTTGGGCTGTATTTTCTAGGACTGTCTAAGTAATAGTAATGTGAGATTGTATACTGTACCATTTGCCTGAGATCAGATTACGAGCCAAATTCTAATCTCATCCTGGTTTATTAAGTAAAATTAAACAAAGGTAAACATACTTGGCCTGCTCAGATCCCTTGCTTCTTTTCTCTTCATGCTCACAACTAAGTGACCAAACAAAAGGAGAAAAAAAAGGAGCAGCAAGTTCAGGCCCATGTTTTGGCTCCATCTAGAAATTTCATGTCAGATTTTTGAATTTGCCAAAGAGGTGAGCTTTTTATGCTTTGAAAGCCAGGTAAGGTATGTTTAAGGTTATAAGTGGTGATTCTGGTTTTAGAGCAACTTTGTGCAATGCAAAATGATTTTAATGAGTTTATCTTAAACTAAAAACCGGGAGGGGAAAAAAGGAGCTTTCAGTGTCCTAGGTAGGTTTTATCAAACTGACCTTTAAGATGTTCTCCTAATGCAGGGAAACATTTCACAAAATAACTGCTGTTGGAGACAAATCCTATCTGGAATCATGGAAAAAATGGGATTTGATTTGTGATTATAGAAATTTAAGTCAGCTTTTTGTTTTATAACTTTTTAAATGTCAAAATAGAGGCAAATGGCTGTGTATTCCCTAATTAATGGACGAAAACCATATAGAGCTCTCTGGCACACTGCAGTCTTTGGATCACATTTCCTGCCATCCCAGCAAATGCTGTCAGGATACAATGATAGGCAATGCCTATCCTGGTAGCAGATAAGCACTGTTTAAGAGTGTTTAGCTGTCTATATTGAAGACTTTCTAAAACTCCATTTAATCTGCCTGTGTTGTAAGGTATGAGGTCACATCTAGTAATGTTTGCTCTTTCATAGACTTCAGTGTATTTCTTAAATTATCTGGGAGTTTTTAACTATAGGCACTTGACATTTATTTTAATTTAGGACATTCAGTGCTAAAATGCCTTGAACCAGTGGTCTACAAGTCTTGTCTGTAGTAGCTCTGATGCAGTCATTAAAAGCCATGTTCTGCAGTATTCTACATTTCTTGGGACAGAGGGATCAGAAGCTGCTGGATCTGAGACCCTGAGTGGCATAACAGGTTTGTGTTAGGAGTGATAGCTCAACAAACTGTCTGGAGCACTGTGGTTGTACCAGTCCTTCTGTCTGCCCTACTGCCTCATGGCAGAGGCTGTTCCAAGAGTCTAAATAGAGGAATAAAGGTGCGGACTTTTGAGGCTTCTGTGGAGTGCAGCTAGAAGTGAAACGAGGTCTCTGAGTCCTATGCCAAGAGCAGCTACAGATCAGAAAACTGACTCCCACAAATTTGTCTATTACCTACCACAGGAAGCACTGGGAGCAAATTGTCAATTTATGGTGCCTAACGTACTGATATCAGCATTAAGTAGAACAGTTGCTTTTGCTCAGTAGTTCTGAAGGCTCTGAGATGTCTGTTGCAATTTTTGGTAGGTAAATATCAGTGCTGTTCTAAGATAAACTTTTGCTTCTTTGTGTATTTCCAAACTAATGTGTTTTCAGAGAGTCATGAATAGTGCCTACATAAAAAACCTTTATATTCTGCCAATATGTTAATGCTACAGAAAACAAGAATCCTTCATTAGCTCCCACCTTTTCCCACACACAGAACTGTTGCCCATTTCCCCCAAATCCTAGTGCTGTTATTCAGTTTGGTCAAGTACCAAAATATATTCTGTGAGTAGCAAAGTCAATTCTAATTAGGAAAGAGTTTGATGACAAATTCTGTGTTAAAAGTTTTTAAAGGATATGGGAAATGTTAGCTCACAGACCAGCAGCTGGTGTTAGTGTGTTAGAAGAATTAAAAAACCAAAATGTGTAATGTGTCAAAGAGGAGACATCTACAAGAAAGATGAGAGGTATTTTATACAAGAGCATGTAGTGACAGAAGAAGGGGAATGGATTCAAACCAGAAGATAATAGGTCTAGATTTGATATTAGGAAGAAATTCTTTACTGTGTGGGTGGTAAGGCACTGGAACATGTTGCCCAGGGAAGCTGAGGATGCCCCATCTTTGGAAGTTCCAAGACCAGGCTGAGTGGAACTTTGAACAACCTGATTTAATGGAAGGTGTCCCTGTCCACAGCAGGGAGGTTGTAACTACATGATCTTTAGGGTCCCTTCCAAACCAAACCATTCTGTGATTCTAAGAAGATAATCTGCTGTGGTGTGGCTTTGTACAGATTTAAATCCTTGCTTTAAACATAGTCAAATTGACAATACATCTGTGGAGAACCAGGGCAATATGCTGCTCTGACTCCAGTTATGAGAACCTGAGGACTGGCTTCATGTGTTTGCCTGAAGTGAGTCAGTGAGAGAATTCTGCCTTCATCCTGAAGTCTCACAGCAAACGGTCTCCCATCAAAATTGCTGACTGCTTATGCTCCAGAGTAATTAATAGAGCTAGTTCATGAGTGAGTTGTGATAGCCAAATGAAAAATTTATTTATTTTTCATAATCCATGAAAATGGACAATAATCTATTTTAAGGACTTCTGTACACAAAATGCAGGTGATAACATGAGGGAATTGGACACCGCAGCTGGTAGACAGTCCATGTGTTGAACTCTGCTCTGAGAGAGTTTCAGCTTTTAATCCTGGAGTTTGAGTTTACCTTTGAGATTTGTCTTATCTTCCAAAAATGAGCTCTGTGTGAGTGAATCTTTGTAACAGGTTTTTAATGATTTATTACCAAACGCTATCATTTATAGTGACTGACTTGAAGTTTGTAGAGTGTGGTGCTAGAGCTAAATTGGCATCTGCTCAGAGCAATTGCATAATAGATCAGGGAAGAGTAAGTGAAGCAGAGCTAACTTAAGAGGTTAACTTTGCATACAAAGCAAGCTATCCAGGATCACTTTCCTTGCACAACATCATTTTCTCAAATGACCATTCGTTAAACAGTGGGCTGTATTATTAATCCTCTTCTCTAATATTAAGACTTTTTTTTTTTAAAGTATGATTGTTGCTACATGCATTATGATTTTTTAACTTTTCAATGCATTGTGACCTCATTTCCCCTTTGCAGCACCTCATAGTCTCAGGAATTTCAGCACTGTTCTCTCTTATTTTATGTCTAGAGGTGAAAGTCAAGAACTTGAGGGACTTAGGATGACTGAGTTGCCATCAGAGGAGAAATTCACCTTCAAGCCTAAGATTTCAAACAGGATAGTGTGATGAAATTTATCTTGGTGTTCTGTGTGTAATTTAGCAGTATACTGAGCATTATTTACTCTGGTGGGAGGAGTGAATTTCAGTATCTTGGAATATCATATTGTATCTGTATTTTAACCTTTTGTGAAGATTCTCAAATTTGTATGTAGAAAAAAACCTTTTTGGTAAAGTTACATATTTTTGTGCTGTACTAAAGATAAGGAAAGAAAGTAAAGCAATGCCATCCATTGTGTAATGTGGATTCCCACGGTGGTATTCAAAGCAGCATAAGGATCTTCCTCTGCTCTCATTTGGTACTGTCATTGTTTTTTAAAGGTGAATCTGGCAGGTTGTCTGCATTCCAAGAGAGAGAGCCCCTGGGGACAAGTGGCCTGTTTTGAATGTGGAACTCCATGAAAAAACTAGTTCCTTTCATAGCACTGTATCTTGCCTACAACTTCTTTAAATAGCCACCTGTATATTAAAAATAAAACACAAATTAAAAAAACACACCGAAATAAAACCAAAAAAAAAAAAAAAAAACCAACTTTTTCCACACACACAATGGGAGGGGNACTAGTTCCTTTCATAGCACTGTATCTTGCCTACAACTTCTTTAAATAGCCACCTGTATATTAAAAATAAAACACAAATTAAAAAAACACACCGAAATAAAACCAAAAAAAAAAAAAAAAAACCCAAACTTCTGCTACAGCAGAAGGGGAGGTGGGAAGTTTATTCCTTGGTTCCATTGTGGAGAGGTATTTTACTGTCTACCTCCTGGCTTTGCCCTCTTTTCTCCCCCCCACCACTATTTTTGAAAGCAACCCTTTACTTTTGGCTTGCCTAGCAACATCTGATTCTTGGCCTTTCCCACTGAATTGGGACTTTGGTTTTACCCTGTCAGCAGGTAAATGGCCTTAAACCCTTCACGGTTTTGTCAGGGCAAAGTGGAGCTGAAAAGCATTACATATGTTCCAAGTTGAGAGGCAGCTCTTTTGCCGTGTTCAAGTGGGTCTTTACCATCCCCCACTTCTCCTTCCTATTAAAGGGCTCAGTCACAATGAAGCTTTAATCAGCTTCATTGATTAAAAGCTCATTTGCACTTGGCTTCAAGGCTAAGGTCTGTAGCACAAGCTGAAGACCTTTAAATCAGAAGTCGAAATGAAAAGCCTTAGGTATATCATATTGTCTGCTGTGCAAAAGAATAGCAGCTCCTGAAAACTGCAAATTAACTATAAGAAAAAAAGCACAAAGCAATGTTTTGTTGTGCATTAATGTAACCTCAGCTTGCTGAGTTACACAAGCTTTACTACCAACATTTCTGCTTCATCATGTAAATTAATAGAGTCGGCTGAATATGTTTTAGCTCTGTGATGTTTTCAGCACTCAGATTCTGGTTGGTTTCAGTTGGATTTAACCTAATTGCCAAACTGATTCCCATCAGTAATAACTTAACATATATTTGTCCCAAAGGGGAAAAAAAAAAGTCTTTTCTGTATTCTGCAATTAAGAAGGTGATGAAATATTCAGTGTATGCCTCCACTCCAACTTAAATTCTTTTGTTAACTTTATCAGATAAACCATAAAATATTAACCAGTCTACTGTCTGAGCATGTGTGAGCTGTATACAGTTTATCAGACATTTTAAGGCACTTATGATTTTTAACATTGACTACATGATAGAGACTGCATTATCCTCCATATTCAGAGTCAATGCTGTTAATGAGGTTTGGTATACCAAGATGTGTGTTTCCAATTACTTTAAAGCATGATCACAACACACAGGAAAGTGTCATTAATACAAGCTTTTATTAACATTTAAACAGGTAGAGGAGAAATAATGCCTTTTCTTAATTTGTCCCTTCACATTGTTTTCTGATCATGCTGAACTATAGTTTACAGTGTTACTTGCTGGAATTTTGTGGGTAGTTGGAAGTTTGGGGCAGTCTAAGTTATATATGGATGTTGCATGCACCTAGTTTATGTAGATGGAGATAGGTGCAAACTCCTTAACTAGGTTAACGCATGACTATGTAAAACCTTGTTTGGCAATAACCTTATATTTGCATCTATATGTTAACTTTTTGCCACCCTGATATATAAGCAAAATTGTCAGTGCTTGGATTTGTGGCTGTATTTTGTTATATCTATTAAGAAGGAGACATGATTTTCTGAAAGGTTCTGTCCTCTTCTGTGTGCATGGTTTTGAAAGAATTTATGAGCTCACTGCAGTGATAGAATTTCAATGCATTCATTTAAAAAGTGACTCTGCTTTCTTGTCAGGTCTGTGAAGTGGCCAGAACCATGACAATAAAGTCAAAGCAGTAGCTGCTCCATAGAAAGTCACACCTTTTTAAAAAATATTTTTTTAAAAGCCCCAAACTTGTAAGTTTTGCAGCCAGAATATGTGTACTGTTATTGAGAAAATGGCAAATAAGCTGTGTTTAAAAGCTGATGGGCACACATAGACTAAGAAGAGGGGAAAATGGAACGTGTTGAATGCTGCGGGAGTGTTTCACACTGGTTGCCCAGGTATCTGCAGCAGGGAGGTGTAGCATTCCTCACCTACCCTGCACATTTACCCATGGCTGTTGGAGCCATACAGAGGCCTCATGGGTCTTTTCCTGGACTGGCACAGAGCTCCACATCCCAACTTACATGCCTATAAGTAGTCTTGTCCTGTCCCATCCTTTTTTTCCCCTGTTCTCCGGCACTGGATTATGTGACACAAATGGGCTGCAGCCAGGAAGAATCTGCTTTTCATCAGGGCTGCCTGCATGTGCAGAGTGCTGTTGGGAGGCTGGTGTTCCCTGGTACAGAGTCTGGCTCTCCCTGGAAGCCCTGTGCCAGACACAGCTGCATCCACCTGATTCTGGAGCACGGCATTGTGCTGCCAGCCCTGGAGCTGGGGGAGATAAAGCAGTGAGGTGTGATGGACACAATAGGAGCCTTATCTGTAAGGAGTGAAACTGCATAGGTCTGCCTCTAGAATATGTGATGCTGTGGGTATTTCAAAAGCTTTACATTGCCAGAAATTTGAGACAAATATTGCATGGGGAATAACAGGGGTCTGAGTGAGAAGACTTTCTTTCCAGGCAGTTAGTAATAGACACTCCATCCCAGATTACATTTGTTTAAAATATTGATACCTGCTAGATTTGGTGAGATATTATGGAGCTGTCTTCCTCTGTAAGTGAAGGGCATTTTATATACCCTTCTGTTTGACAGTCTGGTATGTGTGACCTTTTGGCCCCAGATTGATTAAGAAAATTTATTTTTATCATACAGAAATGGCTGTTCTCACAAACTATGCATTGCTGTGTGAACAGGCTTATTGGATAGCCTTTTCAAAATGAAAATTTTTCAGTGTGTGTGGGGGGAAGGATTTGAACTGTCAAAATGTCTGACAATGACATTTTCATACAATAAAGCTCCAGCTTCACTTATAGAATCATCTCAGCAGAGGCTGAAAGAGAGTTAAAATGGGAAAAACAAAAATAAAATTTTTGGTTATTGGTTGGGGTTTTTGATATTTGGTTGGGATTTTTCTTCAGGCTTTTGACTTTTTTTTATATTTTGACATATATCTGTACTGAAGTCAGGACCATTTTTCAATAGTCAAATTTTCTTAGCATGGGTTTATTTTTGTGACTCACTTGCTAAATATATAATAAAGGTCAAAGTTAGAATTATGAAAATACGTATACTGAAAATGCATGCAGTTTGGTTTTTTCAGAGCAAATTTGAAAGTTATGCAATATAACAAAAACTAATAATAAGGGATAAACTACAGTGAAATGAGACTGCCTCAGAAGAGTAAAACAGATGCCAAAATGGTCAAACACCTTGAATGGCCTTTGTGTAAGTATCCCAAGTAGTCTTCTCTGAAGTCCTGATACAGATATCCTGGTGAAGATACTTGTGGATGGTTTTTTGGTCGTTTTTTTGTCCCATCTTTTCGTGATCTATCTGCTATTCCATGGGATGCTCTAAGCTCATTTAAAAAAAAAGCTTCAGAGCCAGTTGTTCTATTTGAAATATAATTAATATGATAAAGACTTACCATACACTGTATTAATTATTTTAAGGCAACTACAGTGAAAAGGCATTGGAATAGTATTTTAAAATTAATTTCGTTCTCTAGCATGGTCCACTGCCAATATGTTACCAGAAAACTCTTTCTGCTTTTGAACTTACAGGTCAAAATGCTGCAAACAAGTGAATATTTAATTACCCTCAATGCCTCCTCTAGTGTATCATCTGGGAGCAGGGTAACTCATATATGATAAGTGGCTGGTGTCAAACTTAACATTTGCTAGGCTTCTGTGGAAATCTGCTGTAAATTAATATTTGGTACTAATTCAGTGATTTGTCTCTTTCATAAAATGCCCCAAATAGTTCTCAAAACATCCAATACATTTTCTGATGTCATTTAGACAAAGTGAAGAGGAGGAATAAGGAGTCTCAGAGATTTGGTTTTAGTTTGCTGAATAGTAGGCTGGGGGTACTGTTGATTTGGTTTGGTTCAAGAACGTGTATCTATCCCTTCATGCATGAGAATTTTGCCTCAGCAAATGTATGTAAGGACATCACAACATAAAAGCTGAGAGAGAAGGGCGGACTGACTGACTGACTTCTAAATTTGGTACTAAAGCTCTTCAAGAATGTGATGTCAGCTTTAGGTCATATACCACTGCCTATGAACTTGAAGGGAAGACTACAGAATGTGAGATTTCCCTTTAGAAGAAATACTCTAACATTATTTAGAAAGGTCTCTTACAACTTGAGAATTGTTGTAACTTCCTATGGTTTGTGATTGTAATGAACAGTGCTCATATTTAGGACCAGGAGTATATGCAGACCTGTATAATGTAGTGACTGTGGCATATATTTCCAGTAGGATGGAGGAGCTGCAACCAACAGAGGACTAATTTTTTACACACTTACCCTCCTTTTGCAATATTTTTGGAGTAAATTATTATTTTGTTTATTTAACATATACCAAAGGCTAATGAAAAAAATCAGATACTTTAATTTTATTGTCAGTGCTTAACCTTAGCCTAGAGAAGCTTGTCTTCTTCTGCAGTGAATGAACAAACTTACAGGTTACATCAGGACACCTGACGTAATCATTGAATGATAGGATATATCAAGTTGGAAGAGACCCATAAGGATCACTGAGGTCAACATCCTGCTCCTCACAGGACTAATCCTATGGATAAGAGTATCATCCAGATGTTCCTTGAACTCTGGCAGATTTGATGACATGACCCATTTGCTGAGGGTCCTGTTCCTGTGACCAACTACCTCTCAGTGAGAAACCTTCTCCTCCTCCTAATGCCTAATCTGAACTTTCTCTGGTGCTGTTTTGTTCCAGTTCCTCGTGTCCTGCTGGTGGTCTCCAGAGAAAATCTGCTCTGCTTCCACTCAGTGTCTCTCCCTAGAGCCTGAAGGACCATGCCTGTCCCACCTTCCCTCACTGTAGCTGGGCTGCAAGGGAAGCCTTTCCACACGAGCTGTGGGTGGTGTTTGTGTCTTGGTGTGGCCTTCCAGGTTGTGGAAGGTGTGTAAATGAAAGCACTGCAAGGATAAATCCCTTACTACAATGCTGTGCATGACCAAAGCTAAGGGAAAATTAGGACACTACATTACAAATATTGAAATGGATGCTGGGCCAGACTTACCTCTTTCTAAGCATTATCGGAGTGTGTGACTGAAGTACAAAGCAATTGTTTAATGTCACTGCCATTGTTCCTTTAGGACCACTTCTAAGATCAAATCATGTGTGCATGGCAGTTTCTGGAGAATATTTTGTGGATAAGTAAAAACGTTTCTTGTTGTTGGTGTGAAAAGTGTGGGTGAGCTACTACACTAGTAACACATTTTTACTCTTACCATTTAGCCAGACCGTGATGACTAAGGTGACATGTACCTTCACTGAAGATAGAATAAGTCCTCTCATCACTACAGACTTGAAACAAAGCCACTAAAATTAATGAGATAAATCCCACAGTGTTTGTTGGCAAAGGCATGGAATCCTTAGCTCTGCTTTGAAAACTCCCCCCTCTAACACAGGAATTTGCCCGTTAACAAACTGGTTTTAAATAAGTCATCCATTTTGCAAGGAGTGGATGTTTTTGGCACTGATGTAGGACATTGAGTTGAGGGCCTGCACAACAGCATGGCATTCCTTGGCTCTGAGTGTGAGAGAACTTGTTCTGTATTAGTCAGACATAGGCAGCCCAGTGTACTTCATGCTTGTTGATTCACCTTGTTGATAATTGCAGCATGCTGCTAATAAACGATCCTGTGAAAAACTAATCCTCCTATATAGTATCTTCATAGCTACACTCATTTAAGTTCAATTAAGTTCAAAGGTCAGAGGAAGGCAGTTCGTATTTCCTTGAAAGTTTGTGCTCTTTAGTACGTGCAAAAGGATGATAAACTTCCAGAAACTTCACCTGTTTTGTAAGATTAACCTTTTTCCTTTTCAGTATTTCTTACCTTCTTGGTCTTTTACTTCATGTGAGAGAATTATGCAGAAATAAGAGGGAGAGAGGGAAAAGAACACAAGACTTAATTTTATTAATTTCCCTTTTACCATACTCATATGATTCATGCAGAATGCTGTTAATCACAGTGTTCCTTTTCATTGGAAATACCATGTTAATGCATTCCTGCTATTTGCTACAATCACACTCTGAAAATTTTTCTTTGGCTTCATAATTTGCTATTTCACTTGGGAAAAAAACTGCACATTTTTGTAAAGAACCAAGAAGCCAGACTTTTTCAGGTATGCTCAAAGCTTACATACCTTGAAGGGGAGATTCAAACTTGAGGCGCACCAGCTGCAGTTGCTGAGTCCCACCCCCAAACCACAGCCTCCTGCCCTGTCAGTTGTGCTGATACAACTATTTGTCAGGCCATGGACTGTTAATCTGTTCAGTGGGCTGGTTTAAGTTGTCCTCTAAAAGGGAGTGTTTATTTTTAACCCTGATCTGACTTGCAGCACATGTCTACAAATCATTTGTCAACACAATGGGTGATCAATAACCACAACTTCAAGGGGGCCCGAGGCTTCCAGTGCGCAGAATACAGAGTGGTTGAATATATAAATACTTTCAAAAGATCTGTATGTCAATGTCTGCCTTAGTGTTTCGAAAGAGTGAAAATAGGTACAAAAGTTCTTGTTTACCAAGCCATGGTCTACTGAAAATAAGACTGGGAGGAAATAGTGGCAGTAATGTTTACCTGGTTCATTTCTCCTTTAAAGCACTTAACAAGTAAGGTTTCAATAATTATTTACAATATAGTGTTAGTTAAATGCTATTTCACTTGCATCCCACATAGGGAAAACAAGGGAAAATAAGTTATTAGCACACTACCAGAAACGATTCTGTAGGGTGCCTCTCATGTTTTTCTGATGTACCTGAGTGGCAGTATTGCAGCAGGCTCCATTGCCTAACCATGAATGGTGATGTCCAAGGGTATCTGAGCCACCTGCATGAGCCTGTGAAATGCAACACTGGGTGTGTGGGATGGCCATGCTATCTGGAAGAGGCAGGTAAAAGCAGTGTAGGATTCTGTGTGACGCCTACAAACATCACTCTGTTTGGCATCTGAAACAGCCCATGACACCTGTATGTAGGTGGTTGAGTGTCTTGTGTAACTTGAGTCGAGAATGAGGCAGACACCTGAGTCCTGTTAGGGGATTATGAGGCAAAGTGATTTTCTTCGGGTTTGTACTTCATTTCTACTACTGATTTTTATCAGCAGGCAGCTCAGTAAATGCTCAGATGGGCCATAGCTCCTTGGCCTGCAGGCCAGGAACTCAAACAAAGTTTGAAGCTCCTGCTTCATGAAGCTCATAGTGGAAAATAAAAATCTAGAAGAGGAGTGAGTGGGAAAGACATGAAGCTGGCTAGACAGTGAGTGGACAATTAAACCAGGGCAGAACTCAAATATCTGCATTTTGAATCTGCTGCTCTGCACATAAGATTGAAAATTCTGAAGCTGTCATGCTGAACACTTAAAAAATTATGCAGCCTGGTGTGCCAGTGATGCATCTGGATCTGAAGTTGCACAGACACGCATAGTGCACATGATACACTCTGAATGTGTCAGATTTTTTGGGCACATGAAGCACATGAAGAGTTGGCCCACTGGTGAGGATTGCTGTACAGGTACTGCGCAGCTGAAAAGTGAATGCATGGTGGTACTCTGCCAGAGTCATTTGGTCAACTAGGTGTGAAAAATGTGTCTAGGGATAATGGGGTGGTTCAGTAAACTTAGTAAATGAGAGTCATTCTATTGACCTCCTCTGTAAAGCATTTGTTCTTTTATGCTTAAAATGCTGACAGACCCTTTCAGGCCTCATTTTTCCCCCTTTGTATGATGGTGACCTATTTCTCAGTCTTATTGCAATGAAGAAATGCTTCGTTAGCCAACGTTTATAGAGAGAGTTGTGCTCTCAGAGGAAAGGACACCAGTATTCATGATACTGCAACATTCTGAAAGACAGTCATAGAAGTTCTACAGACTGAACTTGGTTCTAGGGTGATTGTCTTGATTCTTACCAAACCACTGCAAGTTATGAATTACGACACAGTTGGTCTGTAGATTATCAACCCCATTGAATGAATTTTTTTTACACAACACACATTGTGTTTGTCAGTAAGAGTCACAAAACATTTTAAAGCTACAAAAGCAGCACCTGCTCTTCTGAGATGAAAACATACCTATATGTGAAAGCAAATATGCCTGCTGAGTAAACACACAAAGACAGTAAAGGCAGTGTGTACACTGTCAAGTGCTTGTGCTTTACCACATTATTTATGAATCTTCACAGTATCTGGATAGAAAGAGGTTTTTATTTTTCTGGCCAGACTTAGTTACCCAATTCAGGTAACTATCTCACCTACTAAGCAGCTTTGATAATTCCCACTGCGAGTCACCACTGGATTGCTCCATGCTGCTTCCAACTCTTTCCCTCTTTCATTCTCTTATAACATGCTTTAAAAACACGATTATCTTTGAATTCTGTATGCCTTGTCCTGACAAGAGTAGAAAGAGGGTTTTTTTGCATATTTATTATTGTTAATGCTAGCTAGTGAGATTACTGTCTCAAGCTGTGGCTGCTGGCTCACCCAGGCCCTGCAGAAGAGAAATGGGAAGAAAGAATGGAATTTGATGAGGAGCTCTACTTTCTGTACTTTGATGGGGGCTGATCTGGCTGATTATTGGGAACTGCACTGCTGATTACTTGCTCTCACACTCTCTTTTTCTCAGCAGACACCACTGAATCATGAGCAATTTATAATAGTAAATTAGAGGTGATAAATAGAAACCCTTTGCTTCCAGTACTCAGAATCTGGGGAAATTAATTCAAATGTAATGAAAGAGTGACTCAATCCCCTAAATCCTGACATCATATTTCTATTCCAGTTATTTGTTCAGTGGTTTATGTCTTTGACCTGTGGTTAATTTTCCTGACTGGTAGTCTGCAAATTTGCTGATGATAGCATAGGACCTTCGTAAAATGCTATGAAAGTCTTTACTTTTGTATCAGATGCAACTACTGATATAATTTCAGATATGATGTAGATGACTTTAGTATCTAAATAAAATGAATGAATAAATAACTGATCCAATTTATTTTATGGGCTCTCTAAGTGGTTGTAGTCCAAGGAAGGGAACAGGCAGCTCAAGAAAGGCAGTTTTCCTATGAGAGAGCATTTGGCTATTCTTAGTTGAGGAATTCCTGCTGATTTTGGTACGTCAGCATCTGTTTTGATAACAGTCATCTTGTGCAGCACAAGCATTGCTGTTTTGTAGGAACATAAGGCATGCCAGACCCATAACTGTAGCTTAATGGGTATTGCAAACTGCTGGAGTCTGAAGGGTTCAAATTCAGTCAGAGGCAAATGATCTAATGATAGCAAATTGCTCACCCTTAATTTGCTTCAAGTATGTCAGTTGTAAAACTGAGAAGGAAAGACCACCAGTCTGAAAAAGTTTGTGTGTCTGAGAGTGGAAGTTATCTTGCATAAACCTTTTGCATGGAACTGCTTACTGGTTGGGGATTTTCTTCACCATTGTTTTAAGCTTCTTAGAAGCATTTTCTGGGTGCAGCAGGAAGATGACAAAATGTGGCAACTGAAATAGCGAAAGTAGTAGAGGAATGAATAAAAACAAAGGCCAGCTTGTGCTGGAAAAGCTGATGAAATGAAATAAGCTTTGGGTTTGGAGTGGAGAAGATAAAATGAAAGGACAAATCTGTGCTGTGGCATGAGTTCCTGTGCTGCTTTCTGCCTGCATACCCTATCCTGGCTCCACCAGCACTCTTTGCATTGGGAGATTGGTTACTTGCATGCAAAATACATAAAAATCATTGCAGGGATATGCATTAGAATAGCATTAAGATCTGGAGGCTGTTGCATGTTTTTTTGTTGAATCAGAGCTCTTAGATTGAAACATAAACGCTGCATAAGCCACCCAAGAAATTTCAAAACCCATATGTAAACCCACCTGGATTTCTGGCATGGAAAAATCTATAGAAAAGGGTTCTTTTTTGCTGATGCCTTTGAAAAAGTTCTGGAATTTGTTGCTGGTGGAGCCTGTGAGAGCTGGGAATGAATTAACTGCATCTGCTGCCCTTGTGCTAGACATTGAGTTTTCAGCCTTGTTTGGGACTTGAGCTTGCAAAAGGGTGAAAAGCAGGGTAATCCCTGTTTTTTGCCACACTCACTGCAACTGCAGACCTTACCATTAACTCAAAGATACTAAATGAGTTTTAGTGTGAACATGTGAGAATGGATTCAGGAAAATGCCTCAAATGCTTCAAAACAAATGTTATTTTTTGGGGGAATGGGACAAAACAAAACCCAAAAGGTCTGTAATATATCAACCCACTTAATAGACTCTATGAAGCATTTTGAAACATCCTGCCAGTTATTTTGATAATATCATTGACACCTAATATTGCTAACAGCAGCTCATTAAATTAATTTGTTTTGCTTTACTGAATGTGTTTGGAATATTGGGCCTGGCTTAGCTGAGTGGTAGACTGTGGTCACCCACTATGGAGTGTTATGGGCTGGAAATGACCAGAGAGATTATGCTGTTGCCATCACAGTATGTATTAAATCTCTTTATTATATATTCCATATAATTTTTTTTGTGCCAGAAACACAAGTTTAATGAAGCCCTTAAGCGTGTCTTAGAATATTGACAATATATTAAAAGGCTAGGATTGATTCCTCTGCTTTGGTACATACAGGAGACTTAAAATATTCATAGTCTTCAGCCTGCTGTATGGTAACTTAATAACATACTGTTTTGAAGAGGGAGAGATGCTGTGATTCTTGTGGTACTGCTAATGGATTTGAAGAGGATGCTAATGCATTGTACCAGGAAGTGAATTGAGCTCTTGTGTGTAAAGGGGGATTAGAAAATATAATTATGAAAAAGCAACAGTCACAGGCTTGAAGAAATTTCATTGATGTGTGGCTGCTACAAACAACATTTTGTTGATGAGAAAGATGGCTTTGATGGGTGTTTGCTGCAATAGTAATCTTCTCTATGAAGTAACATGGAATGAAAGATAGAAATAGATGTTTTGTGAACTATGAAGGGAGAATTAAATATAAAGTCTTATATTGTCAACAACTCATGCAGCTTTTAATTTGAAATAGCAGTTGTCTACAGAAAGCTAAGCTTTCACATCAAAAGCTGCATGAAGGCTTTGGGAGAGAAAAATACAACATGATATAACTGTCAAGCCAAAAGAAAACTAGGTCCCCCTGCTACACACACAAAGGCAACCAAGAAATTAAATAATTCATGGTCTCCAACTGAGTATGGGAGAAGGATCTGAGCTTTTTTGAATTTCATTCTCTGGTTCAGAAGAATGAATGGCGTGTTGTTATGAGTTGTGAATATATTGATTTGGATGTCATAAGTCAGCTGCTTTTGTGTGTGAATGCTGCTGCTGAGTGCTGGTGACCCTAAATATCTGCTGTTACCACACTTGCTGGGTCAGATATCCCTTTTATTATTTGAATTTGGTGTGCTTATCCCTGTGTGTGGCAGCTGCAGTTCTGGCTTTCCACAATCATTCAGGCATCTTCATCTGAACAGATTTCTCTTGTGAAAAATATCTTGCTATGGGAAGTTTATAAATGACTGAATTCTGAGGCTCCCTGGGAGACTCCAGAACATCTGGGTCCTCTCAGTTTTTGATGTGGATTTGACTGCATTGTTCCCATATGTTTGACATCAGAAACCATGAGGATATTGGATGTGCCCACAGGCCTTTAAAGGGGTTTGAAGCAGAAAATGAGAACTCATGGGATGGTGACTCCTTTTCACCTGGTGAGACGATCCAGTGCCTATACCTGTGTACGGTTCTGTGCATGGAGAAGGAATCTGGCTTGGCACTGGCTACCTTCAACAATGTAGCCAGAAACCCTGTGGGTCACAATCCATGGCATATTCCCAGTTTCGTAACCTCTTTTTACTGCTGAGGGTAGCTGTGTCATCATGTAGTCCCTTTCTGTGGCACAAATATTTGGCTTCTGAAAATGGTACTCAGGGTGTTGTATAGCCCCAAATAGGTTCTTAAGGGCAGCATTATTTGGCCACCTAAATGCTAAACTTCTTAAACAATAGGATATAAGACATCGAACCTGCCTGCAGAAAAAAAATATGCTTATACATTGGCAGAACTGAACAAGATAAAAGTCAGCTTACCCTTCTTACCCTCTTTTTTTCAACAAATACCAGTAGATGTGAATTTCACTACAATTTTTATCAAAATATATTCTTAGCTCTTTTTACATTGGTGTACAGATGCCTTAGATTTTAACTGATATTTTTCAAATCCTGTAGTGCTTAGTACTTAGTACTCTGAAGTGTGCTGAAACCTGCTAGCTGCTTTCTCATGTTAAGATAGACACAACAAAGTTTCTCTAGGCCTGCTCTTCAAGGACACCCAGACTATCCTAGGCCCAGAATGTGTAAATCAGGATCCTGGAAAGGGGGGCAAACTGAGGAGAGTTACATCATTAACTAAAGCTGTAATCGGTGAATTTATATTGATATATTAAATGACCAAAACCTATAACTGGGTAAAGAACTTGTGACTCGTAGTCCATTTTGTCATTCGTCTTGGAGTCCAGGGTGTGAACAACCTCTGGCTCCCCAGGGTGGGCCTTGAAGGCCTTCAAATAAATATCCACTTTTATTTCCTTACTCCTGTCCTGTCTCTGCTTCTTTAAGCCACTTTAAGCATCAATAAAGCAAAGTTTGTCTCTTGTAGAGTGTCCAATGTAAGAAGTGTAAAGGAAAACATGATCTCATTCTTTATTTTAGAAAGCCCATTGAAACCATTCAGACCAGGGAAAGTCAGCTGAGTCAGTCAGACTGTTGTTTTGACTGGTGGTATTTGTTACACCATTTTTAATCTGATACAAGTATATGGAGATAAATTCATAAACAAAGGAAAAATACTGTAAATGGGATGATTTCTGCAAATTTGGTGAAGGCTGTTGTTCATTAAGAATGTTTTGGACTTACATAGCTATTTGAATAACATTTATTTGTTTGTTTGTTTGCTGTTACTAAATTTGAAGGGAGGGAGAGAATTTAGACTGGATTGAACAGGTTTTAGGATTGTCAGCTGAACTTTAAAATGGGTGAAGTGATGATGTTTTGAATATAGTTATTTGACAAGAAATTAAATCTTCCATTTATTTTTCAGGACATTTTAAGTGTTTGTAAAACTAAAACTGGTGAAAAAGAATTTACTTGATTGTTTTTAGTTTTTATCATATTTTTAAAATTTAAAATACAAAGCATCCTGCTGAAATTTGAACAAGCTTGTAAAAATTCTTGTTGTTGCCTAATTTGAGTGTTTTTAATGAAAATACTGGTACTCACTTGTGTATAATCCCCCTTGTAATGTATAAAAGCATGAAGATTGTTCCAACTTGCACTAAAATGGGCAGGATAAACTTCCCTGTTACAACAGATCTAACTTGGTCACAGATTATTGAATCTGCCTTTTCTATATTTTTGTCCCGTACGTGCCTTCCTTTTGGTGCCAAAACTGTGTATACAGGCAGCAGTGTAGTGTGAGGGCACAATAGTAGCCATGGAGCAGCTCAATTACCTAAAATATGCAAAGCCTGTTCTGTTGTGCTGTGTCTATTTTCTAAAAACGCATACACATTTATTTCTGCTTTTTGATTTCAAATGACTTAACCAGCCTCAGATTACATTTTTAGGGGAAGTGAACCACCATTACTGCAGGATATAATATGACTCATTAGTCTCAGAAGGTTGAATTGTTAATATCAGAGTTCAGATTTGGTTGCTTGACCAAGCTATTGACTGAAACTTTTAAAGTTCCATATATTGTACCATGAAAAGCATGAATGAAGGACCCTATTCATGAAAGAAGCTGGAGATACTTCTGCTCATTCCTCATGTTTCTTAAACAAAGGAAAATTGAGGCATGGATTTCCAAGAGGAGTTCTTAAAGTACATTTGTTCCTGTGGAGATGGGAATACTTTTGCTATAATATGCAAATAGGTGAAGATTTTGGGGGAATGCTGGAAACAGAAACACCTGTTCTCCTTCAACTCCCGTTTTTCTGCCAGTCATGGAAAATATTCAGAGTAGAAAATCACAAAGTTGCAAAAACTAGATTATAAAATTTTTCATAATAAAGGAAACATAAACTTGTGCACCCATGTGCTTTCTTTCTTTCAGTGTAGTTGTTGAATTAAAACTTTTTGATTCAGTAATTATAAGTTAATAACAAATTTAGAGCATATGTAATAAAATATAATATGCAAGAAAACAATCTGAAAAATAATACACTTAAGTTTATAATATTGATTTTAAAAATCACTTTGCTACCCTGTATTTTTGTCCAAGTTATTCCTTTCTCTGCATCTTTCATCGGTTTCATCGTTCGTCTCCTTTTCCTGTTGTACGTAAGTTTAATCTTAATTCTGAAGTTGTTTCTGCCAGTTCTTAACAGTCTCTTATTTGCTATTAAATTGAAACTTTTGCTTTTCTATGACCCTTAATGTCAGCTGCTGCATCCTTCCCATTAGAGATTGAATAAATGTCTGTTTCCTTCCTCACTGTGCCATTTAGGAAGAGTTCTTCACATACATATCCATTGCTTCATACTTTCCTTTTTCATTATGCCTCTTAAAACCAACCAAACAAAGAAACAATAACATTTAAATTGAGCCAGACAGCTTTTCAGCTGCTAGTTTGCTGATGTCCTGAACTCTCCTCATACTTCCAGATCCCTCTTTCTATGTGTCACTTGGGTTTTGTTTCTTTCACTTCTTTAAAATGAAACTTCTTTGGGATGAACTCCATTCCCTTTTCCTCTGTATGTTTGTACAGTACTCCAGCTGAACAAAGCACTTCTGAGAAATAAGACTCTGAAAGACTTAGGAAGTCCATGCAGTTTCTTCTACATTGTCATTACCTTTGCAGTTTGATAACTAAAATAATGTCTAAGCTTTTGTACTGTGGGTGTTTGTCCTGGTGTTCATTGAGATTTAGGAGACGACCACTGGTGATTGCAGCTGCCTGGTAGTGAAAGAGCTTGTGTTTGTGCCACAAGCAGGTAAAGGCAGGTGACTGTGTGTTGCAAGGAGAACAGAAGGCAGGATCATCTCCTGAGGTGTATTCTGGTATTAACACTACTATTCATGTGTCTCTCTGTAGTCGGGATTCAATTTTGGTCTTGCTTCTGATTCAGTTGTGTGCTTGAGGATTCTGTGCCCTGTTAGTGTAAAACAGGTCTGTTAGTCTGAAACAGGCTGTTTCTTCTCTGAAGATTGTGCTGCAGCACCTCTCCAGTGAGGATAGTCTGAAAGGGTTGGGATTGTTCAGCCTGGAGAAGAGAAATTGCCAGGGAAACCTTAGAGCAACCTTTAAGTATTGATGCCTACAAGTGCCTAGAAGGGAGCTGGAGAAGGATTACCAACCAAGGTCTAGTGACAGAACAACAAGCATGGTTTTGAACTAAAAGAGGGTAGTTTTGGACTAGATACTAGCAAGAAGTGCTTCACTGTGAGGGTGGTGAGGCACTGGAATGGGTTGCCCAGAGAAGCTGTGGAAGTCCCATCCCTGAAAGTGCTCAAGGCCATGTTGGATGGGGCTTTGAGCAACCTGGTCTAGTGGAAGGTGTCCTTGCCCATGGCAGGGGACTGGAACTTGATGATTTTTAAGGTTGCTTTAACGACAAACCATTCTATGATGTTTTCATGAATTTCATTGTGACCTGTGTCTGGTAGGCCATTAATCAAATGTGCTGTTTGATTCAACAAGTCAAATGTGGTTTACCTTTAACCCTGTGCATTCTTCATGGAATGAATCAATGTATGGGATCTTCTGGCACATATCACTTAGCAAGTATAATATATGAATGTAAAAGTGCTTGCTGTCTCTTTAATTTAGTACTATTTGTATCCATGTAGTTTTACTGTGTGAAGAAAAGTGCCATGCATGATTCTGTAGGATATTCTTTCTTTGGGATGCATCATTTTTTTTCAGGGTTTGGAGGTCAAAGAGACTTTA
>VZTR01001692.1:200089-212271 GCA_013400775.1 Chaetops frenatus | reverse complement strand
GACTTTGTCATTGGCCTAACAGCAACTCTTAAGTCAGTACTTTCACTGAGTCTCTCTGTAGAAAACTAAGATAATGACTAGCTTCATAAAAGATGCTCTATTCAAGTCATAATCTACCCACCACCAAAAAAATCCCAAACCAACCAAAAACCCAAAACAACACCGAACAAACGATATCCAAACCGCAGAAATGCCACCAGTATATGAAAATGGGTTGGGTAGTAAAGTTGTGAATATATTTTGTCTAGCTGTGTTATAGTGTTGCTTATGTCTCAAGTTAGGATTGACTTCATTTAAAAAAACGTTGGCATGAATCCCTTATTGCTTCCAGAAATCCCCATAAACTAAGGATCAGACTTTGGATAGGTGACTTGCAGGAGAAATGTCAGAGCTGTAAGTACTGTGGAGTCAATGAAATACCACTCTTAATCCAGGTCAGTGTGAATTCATGCTTTAAAAAGCTAATGGTTAGTCTTCAGAAGGAAAGACTAATGAAAACCAAAGCATCATTAACAGCCATGTAAAAAGCAGGGCTGTTAGTCTTGGTGTATGGTCTTGCATTTTCTCCTGGGAGACTAAATCACACCATTGTACATTTTCTATATAAACAAATTGAATAAAGCATAGATCTTCACTTTCTGCTCTGAATGCCACTGAAATTAGATCTCTTCTTAGTTCATAAAATATTTTAGAAATAGTCTGGGTGAAAGGTGTCAGGAAAGTGTAAGATGTTTTCCATATATAACATTTCCATTACTTAACACATACATACCCTAGTTTTAACTGCCATTGGTATGCAAATTCAGTATTCCATGTACTGAGAATTACCAGAACTATTTACTATTACTAGCCTGCAAAGCAATCAAAATTAGGGGACTGTGTCTAACAGCTTTTAGCCAAGGTTCCTCTCCGCCTCTCGAAGAGGATTGTGCCTGTCTCCTGTAACATCGTCTCCTTAGACTCCATTACTTTTAGTGCTGAGTGAGAGTGTACCAGGAGATGCAGTTGTGACAAAACCCCAGGGCTCCTACCAGCCATCTTCACCCCAGGGAAAGCAGAGCCAGCACGCTGTGCAACACTCTGGTAGTCAGGTGCAATTCAGGAGCCCTGCAGTGAACATCTCAACTCCAGTACACTGGTGTTATGGCACTCCATGATTCCAGAGGAAACACGTTTTCTCTGATCCCATTTACCAGAGGAGAGGAAATTAGTCGTTTTCTGCATGCTCAAAGGAAACAGAACCCTGTAAGGCTTCGGGCTGCCTTTGGAGAGCATTTCTGTGGTCAGTACTTCACCACATTTCCTAATGGCTAAACAAAGAAGAAACAGTACATCTAGGTTTATAGGTTCAGGAAGAAACTTATGCTATTTACAAAATTGTTTTGAAGGCTTTTAGAATCCAAAACANCCTGGGAGACTAAATCACACCATTGTACATTTTCTATATAAACAAATTGAATAAAGCATAGATCTTCACTTTCTGCTCTGAATGCCACTGAAATTAGATCTCTTCTTAGTTCATAAAATATTTTAGAAATAGTCTGGGTGAAAGGTGTCAGGAAAGTGTAAGATGTTTTCCATATATAACATTTCCATTACTTAACACATACATACCCTAGTTTTAACTGCCATTGGTATGCAAATTCAGTATTCCATGTACTGAGAATTACCAGAACTATTTACTATTACTAGCCTGCAAAGCAATCAAAATTAGGGGACTGTGTCTAACAGCTTTTAGCCAAGGTTCCTCTCCGCCTCTCGAAGAGGATTGTGCCTGTCTCCTGTAACATCGTCTCCTTAGACTCCATTACTTTTAGTGCTGAGTGAGAGTGTACCAGGAGATGCAGTTGTGACAAAACCCCAGGGCTCCTACCAGCCATCTTCACCCCAGGGAAAGCAGAGCCAGCACGCTGTGCAACACTCTGGTAGTCAGGTGCAATTCAGGAGCCCTGCAGTGAACATCTCAACTCCAGTACACTGGTGTTATGGCACTCCATGATTCCAGAGGAAACACGTTTTCTCTGATCCCATTTACCAGAGGAGAGGAAATTAGTCGTTTTCTGCATGCTCAAAGGAAACAGAACCCTGTAAGGCTTCGGGCTGCCTTTGGAGAGCATTTCTGTGGTCAGTACTTCACCACATTTCCTAATGGCTAAACAAAGAAGAAACAGTACATCTAGGTTTATAGGTTCAGGAAGAAACTTACGCTATTTACAAAATTGTTTTGAAGGCTTTTAGAATCCAAAACATCAGAAATTTCACTTGTGAAATACCTCTGTTTATGGGAAGCCCAGGTGAACAACACATGCAGCAAGTGTTATACTCTTGTTAGGTTTGGGGGTTTTTTGGCTTAGGAAAAGACAAGATGTAGTTCCCTTAGAAAAATCTGCGGATGTTCTAAAGTATGTTTGGTATGTTTGCTATTTTTCTTAGAATTTTCTGTTAAAGTGCTTTTGGACTTGCTTGTCAGTGACATTCACTGAGCTTCACTAATTTTGAAAAATTCAGAATAGAATTTTGCCACTTTAGAGATAATCCATGAAAACTCTCTTCCTGCATACTGCAATAAATCATCCCCTCCACTAAAAGCCTGGATGTCATTTGAAATTTATTGCATGGAGCTGGTAGTGGACTTAAAAGCCATTTCACATGTCGTATTACTCCAGTCATCTAATTTATGGGTTTCAGCCACAATTGTAGTTGGAAAAGTATTTTCCTTCAACTGATTAATATGATTTCTGCTTTTGCATTCATTTCCCTTTTTATAGTTTTCTACAATCATTGCAAGAGACTTTGGCATCCAGTGTTTAGATGTGAAATGGAAAGAAAGGTGCCAAGACAGAGTGATGTAGATTGACTAAGATTTGCTGGCTCTTAGCCGCACTTGTCAAAAGGTATCTTAGTTTTTGTTAGTTGAGCAATCTTGCCCTAGGAAAGAGAGAGCTGTCAGGAGCTTCTGTGTTTAACATGAGAATTTGTAACTCCATGAGAGAGTATGAAGGCAACCCATTAAAGGCAGATGAGGTAAGCATGGGTAACACACCTTGTACAAATAATAACAAGATATTGGTGCTTTTATTTCTATTAGCTTTTTAGTGTGGAAATTAATTTGAATTTTTGTGCTACCTAAGAATACCCTTTGATTCCCATGAGGCTGATGACCAGAGGGGAAAATGGCATGGAGGACATGAGTAAACCAAATGAAAATTAGTACAGATATTAACCTCTGGATGGGACCATGTTATCCATTTTATGAGTTCAGTTTTGTTCTCAATTCTGCTGGTATGAGTGCTATATGAATTAGCAATTCCACAACACACAGTGCTGGTGTATGTGGTCTGCATGTATGCTTGCATAAATAATTTGTAAAGCATACTATGAAATTCTACAGGCTTTCTTATTTTGGAAAAAGAAGAAATATTGAATAATTCTCCTGACTAGCTTGCACTACTCTTAAATGAGGTTCAGCCTATAATTTTAGTGGTGTGTGCATGTGTGGTAATGGTGGTGAGGAACCTCATCAGTAATACCACAGCTTCTTTCCTAGCATGAGAACATGGTGTGAGGAATTAAATGCTCTCACTGTATTCATTTCATAAGTAAGTCAGTGCAACAGTGATGGGTTGGGCACAGACCCATCCAGAATTGCTTAAAGACAGCCCATGAGGCATTGGATGGAGTTTTTCTGCAGCATAGGTGTGGCTAGATAGGGCAGTCTTTCCCATCTGCTGCCTGTGGCCTGAGTGCCTAAAGACAGGTGGCAGAAGGCAGAGCCAAGTTGTGCATGATGCTGCTTGGTCAGCTGGGCAAAACTGTGTTTACTGGCCAGAGTGGTGACTTTACTACAGCAGATGAAGTTGACACACTACAAACAGCTTTCTAAGACCAATACATGCTTTACTGCATGATTATAAAAATACAGTCCAATTGGGGGGGGTGGGGGGAGTAGAAAGCTGTAGAGACCTGACTCCCTAATACCCATTGGCTCTGTTTCCTGAGAATTCATAAAGATTTAAAACAAGGATGGTATAAAGAGAATCCTACTGTGGTTTCTACAATGCATGTTTTCTACTAATAACACCTGGGAGGCAGTGTGAAGTAACAGCTGAGGTGCTTAAGGGCACCTCTAGTGCCATCTACCTCCTGTGCACATCTGTGAATTTGGGCATACATCCAAAAGGCGGCTGGGAAGAAAATCAGCCAACTATGAGACCATTGCAACAGGAGGAGGAGATAGTCCTCTGCTGCTGAATCTGAAAGTTTCTGGGTGTAACCTGGGTGCTCCAAGATTCAGAATTTTTGCCAAGTGCTTAAGTCAGAGCAGAACTCAGAACTTCAGTTTGATGCAAGGGAGCTGAAATTGCTCCTTGTACTACCAGAAGGAAATATTGCACTGGGAGGCCTCCTGTTCCCCTTGAAACAAGCAGCTGCAAGCAAACAGATTCTGCAAGCCTTGGTAAAGTGGAAACCCCACCTGCTTCGTGGCCCAGCCTCTGCTGGGTGATGGAATGTGTGGACCCTCAGTGTCCAGGTTCAGTACAAGTGGACCTGGCAAGTGAAAATGGCAGTTTTGTCGGGAATTTGCTCTCAGATACCACTGCTGAATAGAAAGCTGATGCTGTAATACAGAATACAATGCTGGAAGTCCCAAGATGATGAAAGATTAATGAGAAAGGGTTAGGTTTGCAACAGCTGTTTCTTTCTTTCCTGCACATAGACAGTAATGCTATGCAAAGATAAATATATTAGGCAAATATTAACTCTTTTTTAAAGGCAACAAAAAACTGCATGTGACAGGTTCCTGTATCTAAACCAGAATAATGCAGGTTGCCAGCTCCATGCTGAACTCAACTGAGCTGCTACTAGAATTTCAAGAGAAGATGGTTTTATATAACACCATCAGTTCACATTAGGATTTAATAATGAAACAAAGACTTGTTTTCCATGCAGAGAGGTTTATCTAGGAACCATATCTTGAGCAATTAATGCAGCTACTACAACGACAAGACCTAAGGTGATTTACCTGGTTTGAGGTTTGCAAAGTAGGCACTGCATATTTTCTGTCATTAATTGTTCACTGTTCATACTTCAGTATAATGATCTCTCTGTAGCTGGACGATATTTTTGGGAATGTTCCATCTGAAAATTAATTTGCTTCATCTGTAGACATGTCTTTGTGTTTGCTTCCTGCAAATATCCCTGCTGTCAAATTTTACCAGCACAAATATGTAAAGACACCAGTTTTTTAAACTATATGCACAATTATTTGTGCTGAAAGTGCAGGTGTGCTCTTTCATTCAGAAAAAAAAAAAGTGTGTAAATAGTCTCAATTAACTCTGATGGAGCTTAAAAACAAAATACTGAACTGTCTGTGCTTGCACTTGCAGAATGTTGAAATAGATTTACTCTCAACTCAATTGAATACTTTCAAGTGAATTCTAGAACAAGAGGTTGGAGAGCTGAATTAAACTAATAAATTCTTATAGTGAATTATTTGTTCAACTGCTTAATAGGCAATTTAACTTTCCATTTTAGTTATTTGCTTCTTCCATTTGGCTTTTGTTTTTTAAAGCAACATGGTCTTTTAATGAAATCAGTATCTGTTCTCTTTTTGTATTTTTTATGTGAGATGGTAGGTATATAAAGCAAATGTACAATCATTGTGCTATTTCTTCACCTTGCCAGGCTGAAGGTGTCCTCTCTACTTTGCTCTCTGAGACAGAGACAAAAAAGGTGCACCGGGAAGTGAGGCCCCAGAGCAGTGCAGCTCAGCAGACAGCAGATTGCTAATGGCACCTGTATTTCAGTTTACAGTACTGACTGCTAACAACACACACACTGTGCTCTGCTTGATTCTTTTCTTTAGCTCCCCCCTCCCCCCTCCTCTCTTTTCCCCACTCCCACATGCTTAATTAGAAAATCTGATGCAGCCAGAGACGTTATCTGCCATACCGTGTGTGTTAGTGGGGAATGCATTCTTTGATGTTGCTGATAAGCTTTCCTGTGTTGTGGGTAGTTAATTGGTAGTGGAAAGGAAATGTCTGGACTAGTGTAAAAGGAAGCTTCCTAACTGTCTCTCCTGCAGCTGGTCTCACTGGTTGATGAGCCAAGGTGTGGTATTGATGTAGCAGTGGTGAGGAGGTTCTGCCAATATTGCCCACCCCCCAGCAGAACTGCGCAGAGCACCTGCACCTTTGGAACAGGTTCTGAATTCTTCTTCTCTTTCATCTTTGTAAGGGAACAAAAATAGGAATAAAACACAGTTCTTTGCAAAACCCAGAGGGCCAAATTTCCTGCCAGTGTAAATCAGCATGTGCACTGTAATCTCTCCCTGGGTCACGCTAGTCCATGAGAGCAGGGAATGTGAACGGTGAAGCATTTGTTAAATACTGAACTAGCCAGTGGGTTAGATACTTGCAAAATTAAAAATAAGAATCTTAGTTTTATTTGAGAGTAATTTTCTGCATCTTTCAAGCTTTTATTTGCCTTTCAGTTGTATTTTGCCTTTGTTGAATTCAGTTACCAAGTCTTCCATTTTAGTTACCGTTTACAATGCTACAAGCTAAGTCTTGCTTTATTCTTCTATTTTAACAAGACAGTGGAAGGACCATGATGTTTCTCTGGCATGCAGGGCATATTTGGGAATTTTGGTTTTGTTTGCTTAGCAGTATTAGATCATCTGACTTTTTTTTAGGATTTCTGTCTTTTTGCTATTATTGTTCACAAGACAACTTTCTTCATCCAGTAACAGATTACTGTCATTGTGAAAGGTCCTTGTGTTCCTAATGAACTTCAAATTATTTGTTCTTGTCCTTTGGCTCTATTAGATATTGGTACTGTCTTTTTGTTTCCCTTCTCCATTTTCTATAATGCCTAGGTTCTGTTTTCTACTTACCATTTTCACCTTTCTCTTTCTTCCATTTGTTATAGGCATTTGGATATCTACAGATGCTTTCATTTCCATTGAAAGCCTGGCTGCATTTCAGTAACCAGTGTGATTCTGTTTTGAATCATTACACAGTGGCTTTTGGGGTATCTAATACAAGATATTCTTAAACTCTTGCCAGTCATTGTTATCTTTCCCTCATATTTTGGTTTTCCCTGCTGGGTAAATTCAGGCCTAATTGCATTCACCTCTTTTTAAGCTGACCCTAGAAGAGCACCAAGTGGAAAGATAAATGGTTTCATGTGCTGTGCAAATGTAGCCGGTGTGATAGAGCTCACTTGTATGTAAGGAACACTAGTTCTTAATCCTGTTTCTATTTTTTCTCATCTGCCGAAACAATACGTTGTATGGGATGAAGGTACTCTGTGGGACTCAGAAAACTTCCCCCTCTCCTTACATTTACTGAATTATATTGACTTTGACGATTTTCCTTTCCATCTCCCTAATGTGGAACCGATGGAATTAGCTAATAATTGATGTTTATCTTGCTGGGATGTCCAGGTTGGCTTGGATTGGTTGAAGGGCTCTGGCAGAGTTGTCAGGCTCAGTTCTGCCCCTCCTTGCTTTCTACTGTGTGCTGGCAACAGACATGGTGTGCAGGCTGCTGCTTTCTCAGCTACCCTGATGTGGTAAATGGATGGCAATTACACTGAAGTCCAGCTATGTAAGAGATCCAGAGCAGCTCACCACAGATTTTCTGTGTTAAACAATTAGGGGAGTACTGAGACATTAGCCAGTGGGGAAACTTTGGGGACTGGTTCACAAGTGTGTGGTAATAGAGAAGATTCAACATGTTTTTCCTCATACTGTAGCAAGGAAAAACCAGTATCCTAGGAATGCCAGTGAGGAGAGCTGGATGGTTAGCTATTCTTGGTCATGCACCTTTCACAATATTGTGCTGCCCTTCTTGCTTTGTTACCATCTGTATCTGCAGTGCTGCATTCCATGTTGAAGTGGTGCTGAAGCATCTAGAAATCAAGGGGAATGCAGCAGAGGAGAAAAACTGTTTTGTCCAAATTACCAGACTCGGAATTAAGGCTGAAGATTATTTAACCTTGGTGATGCTATCTAGGTGAGTTAGGGATCTCCATTACCATTGGCAGTAAGGTCCTCCTACAGAGGTCACCAAATTTCCAGGCTCTGTCAAAGGGTAATGGATTATGCAAGAAGGGTCCATCCAAACTAATTTGCTTGAGAAGAGAGGCTGACAAAAGCTTTTCAAGTAAAGTCTTGGGAAGAACAACTTAAGAAGCATTATTCTCTCCAATTCATCTGTCTGATCTCCAGTTCAGGTAGACGGATGCTACAGCACTGATGAGCGTGAATATCTGATTACACTTTCACTCCTTAGTTTCTGTGAAATAGCAAAGTAGGCAGCTCTGTTTGTGAGCTGGGAGGGAAGCATGTTAGAGTCTTATTTGTGATCAACCCCAGACTTTTCCATCTTGACAGAGTCTGAGATCAGTGACTGTACAAAAAATAAATAACAGGCTGCACCACTTGTAGGGTATATGATGTATGTGGGAGGATGATTTTTAGTAGTTTGTTCAATACACATATTTTCAATCTGAAATACAGATATCTGTGGAATGCATAACTTACCTTATTAATAATTTGTATTTCAGACGGCTAAGTACATACAGTATCATGCATACACCCCAGATGGGTAACTCTTGGTGTTTGATTTTGCAGTCACTTGAGAGGACATTAGAAGTCTGGACTAGTGTGGCAATCCCTCCAGGGATGACAATGTATGAGGAGGATTTTTGTATTTTATCTTTTTTTTCCTTCCTGTTGCTACTGACTCATCCACTCTCTTTGCTGTCTGTTTATGCTCATTTGTATACACTAATTCAGCTGACTGGTTAAGTTCCACCACCCACTTACAACTTCAATGAATAATGTTTTAGGCTGGGTGTCTCACAAGTGCAGGCCCCTCACACATCAATGTCATTACTGGAATTGCTTTTACTGATAGCAGCCACGTGGCAGGTGTACAGAGAGCAGCCTGCAGACCGAGCAGCATGAAGAGCATCATTCATCAGGTTTGCTTACAAAAACTCATCTTGTCTCTTAGCATGAAAGATTTGTGGTCCCCTTCCTCCTCCATTCCTTCCTTCTGCTGCCTGTGATCACGTGTGCTTTTTCTCACTGTCTTGATTTTTCACTTTGTGGTTTCGAGTGAGGAGTCCAGATAGGATTAGGTTGTGTCTTGCTGTTGCATAGAAATCTTTGAAGGAGATTCAAGGCATTTCTTGTGCTTTTGGAGGATGCAGGAAGGTTCACTACTGCTGTGTCCACCAGACCAGTTTGATTATCTCTGGTAAAATACATACTTGTCTGAAATACTTCAAATGAGTGGCTCAACTTAGGCCATTGCATAAATTTAAACTCATGCGTAAGGTTTCCTGAGCTGGATCCACAAAAGGCCCTCACAGGGACAGACTGCAACAGGTTTATGGCACCATTCCTACAGAGCTGCTTGTGGGAGGAACAGTCCTCACTTGGTTCTTCTGGCTACTGATGATCTATTTGGGCTTTTATTTTAACAAAGTGTCTCTTCTTGCTTGTTATAATCAGCACAATGAATCCAGAAAGCTTTCATGACCTTAAGAAGGGTANGGGGGGTTGTCGTGATTGTTCTTAATTGAATCTGAAAGACAAAAAAGACTTTAAAGATCTCAGTTGGCATTTGAAAGAATGCCCTTTTCTTGTTCTAGGTTGTATTTTCTCATTAAAATGCCCCCTTTCCTGTAATCACTATTTCACAGTTCAGCCATCTCCAGATACTGTGAAACAGCTGTGCAAAGGTCAAGTACAAGAGGGCAATGGGAGAAGAAAATGACACCACAGCTCCCAGGGTTTCCAACCACCCTGTTAACAAATTTACTGACACAGGGCATAATTTTCACTGACGCTGCCCATTTTTTACTGACACCGACTCTTAAGACTCCATAGGGAGCAGATGCTGACATCTCTCTTGACTTTGAAAAGCTCACTGCTGAAACAAAAGGGTATTATGCAAAGATTTACAGAAAGTGTCTAAACATTAAGCGGGGGATCAATAGTTCTTCAAGTCTGAGTAATGATCCCACATGGCAAAGCTACATTTTAATTAATAAGAATGCATCCATACTTTATCTTTGTATTTTCACACATACAGAAACCCACCCCCCACCCCCCCGCCCCAGCCCATCTTGGTTTTTTTTCAAGCACATACTGTTTCTTATCACATCCTAATCTGAGTCTCTTTGGACTCTGATTCTTCTTTGAGACCTGTGCAGACAGACCTAACACCTTTATGGCTTTTTAGTGAGGCCAATGGATCTTGGTGCACCTGTACATGCTTGCAGATAATACTGTAAGACCAAGCCCTTGGTTAAGAGATAAGAGTAGGTGGTATATCTCAAAGAGCTTATCCGCTCCTGGGTAGATTTAATTTAAACTAGACCTTGCTGTTCAGCAATAAGTCCTGTCTGCTCTAGTACCATGCTTAGAGTTTGTCTCCTTGGTCTCTCCAGTAATTTGCTGTTGACTTTCAGTCCCACATAAACATGGTTTTGTCTAGTTCATCTCTTAAACCTGACTGCTAAACCGTGCTCTGTGTGGTGCACTTGTAATTCCTTCTCCTTTTGCTGCTTGTGTTCCCTCAGTTGTTGACTGTGACTGGAAAATAGGCGTACAAAGCATTTTGCATTCTCTGAATGTACCACACAGTAATTCTGCTGTCTGAAAACTCTGTAATGTCAATAATTGATGCACTTGAGAAGTGGTAATTAAATTAGTTAATTATGCTGGTAAAATTACATGCAATTATGTGACTGCAGGGTATGTTTAGTAAATTAGGCTTTCCCATACTCACTACATATTGTGGTGCCAATTTTGTTCCTTGATGATTAGGTAGCTTTTGATACTTCTTAATTGATTTAATACCTGGATCTTCATTAGCCCTCGATTGCTATGCAATGTATGTCTGACATTTTTCTCTCTGATATTTCACAGAATATCATTCATCAAAAAGAAAAAAAAAAAAAAGGAAAAAAAAAGAAGAAAAAAAATCAATCCATACGTATATACACATTGCTGTCAGATGTTAAAGCATCAAGACTTCAGGGAAAACGCTGTCTTCTACAAGTGTCTTGTGGTGACTTGCCCACTTGTACTAGATGCCAATCAACTAACTGTCCCTGGGAACCCTCTAATATAGAATGACTGATTTCATTTATGTTTCTCTTGAAAGATCCAAATAAATAGGTGTCTCAGGGAAGATTGGCACGGTGACAGCTGTTTTAATGACACCTGTTATCTTTGCAGAGAGCAGTGAAAGGTTATTAAAAGGTAACATTAACTCAAATAAAAATTTCAAGGGGGTCAGATTTGATGGCGTCTAGTGCTCGGGTGGGGTTTGCTGTATTTCATTCATGCTTGCTCATTATTTTATCTGTCAGAATAGCCTCCCAGCAGATGGTTACCTTCATGCTGGCTGTGTTTACTATCGCACACCTCTCCCAGGGCTGCCTGTCTCCACGCCCTGCATTTCCCCCCACCAGCACATACTCTATTGCTGTCAAAAATGATGCCTCTGAGTATTATCCCTGTTTAGGGCTGCTAGTGACAAACTGCACTAAAGGCTAAAAGCCAGGTCTTTTATTTTTGCTCATAGGGCAGAGTTTTTGTAGGAAAGGAAAGGGTAGGGTGGAACTTGTTCTTTGGCTTTGGAGTCATGAAACATATAGCATGGTCTCTACCTTAGCCCAGTCCAGCAGTGTGCCAGTATCAGAAGCAGTGGGGTCTGAGTGACAGAGCTAAACAACTGGGCTAAACTGGCCTGAGAAGGAAAGGCTCCACTACTGTGACGACTTCAGAAAAGCATGAATGCCTCTATCCTCTTCATGCAATATTTCTAGGGACTTGATACAGATGGAGGCAGGCAGGACCATGGGTTTGTCAGTCAACTGTTTTGTGAGACACACCTTCCTCTGTTTCTGTCCCTTCACGGTGCCATTTGTGAGGTGTCTGGGGAGCGTGGACTCAGCACACGTGTAAGAGCATGAAGGGTGCCTGTGCTCATTACATCTTTGCTCAGCAGTTAATTCAGCATGTACTGCTCAGAGAAATAACTGCCAAGGAATGACCTTTGGAGGTGTTACAGGTACCTTGCTGCTTAAAGGAAAAGCAACTTTTCTGTAAATTTCAGTGGCTTCTGGAGCATTTTTATGATGGAATGAATATCCCT
>VZTR01001692.1:174365-199700 GCA_013400775.1 Chaetops frenatus | reverse complement strand
GAAGAGAGGGAGTCTTCATTTCTCTAGACCTCTAAATTAGTGCTTATGGGGAAGTTTCTACTTTTATGAATACAACAATATCACAGATTCTTGTGATGCTTTTGTAATTTTTAAGCCCACATTAAAATTGAAGTTAAATGAGTACTACTGGATGTGAAGGCTTTCATATATACTTACCAACAGCAAGAACTCTGGTTCCATTTAAGAGGTTAATCAGTGCTTGAAAACTCATAGTTTTGCTTTATGAGAAGAGCTGCTCTTAAAATATGAAGGAGTAGAGTCAATTAGAAAGAAAACAGTGAAGAAATGTGCAGATTTAGGCAGAAAACCTTGTTCCTAAGGATTTTAGTGGGGTGAATAGATAGAAGGATAGGACATCCTGCAGGCATGCAATGGTCTTACCAGCGAGTCTGTTAAAATACCGCCTGCTTTGCCTGGCAATCTGACATTTAACAACTTTGTCAAGACTTCCATCTTTGGGAAGGTACTTGAATATTGAAAATAAAAAGGAGTTCAAACCTAAAATAACTGTAGTAGTGCTGGGGATGTGTAGAAGCTTCTTGCTGCTTGTCTTTAGTGGGGAGGTGGCTCTTGCTGTCTTCTGAAAGCAGTGCATTCAAAAGAACTGATCTTTATTTGGCACATTTGTGCTAGTGAGGCTGGCGTGCTACCTTGTTAGCTGGCGTCATGCCATCCCAACAGATGGACAGGAGTATAGACAGCCAGGAGACCATGTACAAGCATCAGTATGTGTGTTGAGGGCAAGATCCCCTAGCCAGAAGTGTTGAAATGCTTGTCTGTTCTGTGTTTCTGTGCTTGTGGCTAAGTAAGATGATGTACCAGCCCTGAGTGGAATCAGCTGCAGTAGTATAAGCTAATCCTTTACCTCCCAGGCAGGAGCTGCTCACGCAGAGTTTGGGTTGGTATTCCTGTGGGAAGTCTGGGGCTTCCTGAAAAACACTAGTGCTTTCTACATAGCATGTAGTTCAAAGTGTGGTGAGGCAAACTTTTAAAGTCATATGTTCAATAGGTCACCTTGAGAGAATAAACAGAGCTCCATCAATGGTGAGGAAGCCAGAGGTGTAAATGACGAAGTCCAATTCTGACCAATGTGTTGAGCCAAGGTTTCTGCTAAGCTTGGAGAGTGGAGAGAGCTTGTAGATTGCCACAGAAATTCATTGTTAGACTTCTCTGGACATCTTTCATGCTGTTTGTCTTTGCCTCCAGAGGCAGCGTTTTCCTGGTGAGACACACAAACCCACATCTGTTAACATTAAGTGCTTTTGTAAATTCAGGTAGTAACTTGACTGAATTTATGGAATCAAAGATTAAAGAAGAATAGATTAATCTAATGTGTAGTTTAAGGGTTGGAAGGAAAGTCATGTTTCCAGAAGACTATGATATTAGTTGAACTCTAATCAGCTTTAAATTTGGGATTCAGATAGGGGACGTTTAGTTTGGGAATGGCCACTTGTGTATTAGTTCAAATTTGCTTCTAAGTGCTGTAGAGTACACTCATAAATATCCCTGTTCATAACTGAATTAGCACTTATTTGTAAATGTCTTGCTAACTAAATTGATTTAAATTTACTGGAGTTAAACTGTAATCAAACTCCATATGCAGACTTTTTCCAGGCTTCTGCTTTAGTTTACTTCATTTAAAGAACTGGCAACAATTTCAGAAGAGTTGTGGGGTATTTTTAAAACCTTATAGAAGACAGCGATAGAATGCTATGAGGCAGCACAGAAGGGGTTGAGATCTGTGGTTCAGAGGCCTGCACAATGGTGAGCAAAGGCAGGCAGCAATATTAGTAATGATTCATGAAACCAATATTTGGAAAATTATCTTTGCAACTTAAAGGCTGTATACTTATATCTTCTCTTCCACCAAAAAAGTATTAGATTCAGCTCTCAGCTGAAATATTTTCACTTAGAAAACTCTGTCTTGCATAGGTATCTAGATAGACATTTTAGTCCGAAAGTCTTTGCTATGGACTTTATAATGAGATACCTCTTCCTTACCATGTACTAACATATATTTTGGGATAACTTTGTGTGAAAAACATGTATTTATATTCTGATAATTTTAGGAAGTGGACTAGTTGAAATGGCAATATTCACATTTGCGCATAAGCAATCTAACAAAAGAATTAGTTCCTTGTAAGCATATTAAAACATGAATCCCAGTACCTACCCAGTCTGGATTGCAAAGAGTCTTCTAGATAAGCTAACAAAGTCCCCAGAATGGGTCATGATCATGTCTGCTGGATGAAATATTCAATTAATTGGTTCCAGTTTATTTCCAAAGAGGTATGTGTGTGTAGGTAGCAGAGATGTGTGTTGGCTTACACCCAGCTTTAAGAAAGATTTTTGAGAGGGAGGAGGATAGAGACAGATAATTTTCAGTGGTGCCCAGTAACAGGACAAGAGGCAATGGGCACAAAATGAAACACAGGAGGTTCCCTCTGAACACCGGGAAACACTTTTCTTACTGTGAGGGTGATTAAGCAGTCACACAGCTTGCCCTGGGGGCCTCTCTCCTTAGAGATATTTAGAAGCAATCTGGATGTGGGCCTGAGCAGTTAGTTCTAGGTGACCCTGCATGAGTGGGGGTTTGGACAAGATGATATCCAGAGGTCCCTTCCAACCTCTGCATGGAAAATAATTGCTGTTGTGATTGAGTTCAGATCATATGTGCCAGAACTCTCAGCCAAAGGGAATTGAGTTCTCTTTTTCTACTTTCCTTTTTTTTTTTTTTTTTTTTTTTATTCCACTTGGTTATGTGCAGAGGGTAGTGAGATGTATTCATCTTATCAGCATACTTCCTTCTTTTTTCTGCAGGAAGTGCTTGGCATCAAAGCACTGAAGAGCAGTTGAAATGTACTCAGCAGGTCCTTGATTCTCTATTAGTGCTGTTAGCGATTTTTTGTAAAGCAGGTCCTTATGTGGAGGCGCAGGAGAAAGCTGTTCCTGTGATCTCTCTGATCACTCTTTCCAAGTGTTACAGCTCTCAGTATGGGGCTATTTGGGTGTATCCCAGTGAGAGGTTCGGATCTTTATGTGATAATGGCCTCTGCTCCACTCTTTCACCATGGCATGCTGATGAACTTGGTAGGAACACTCTTTGCCTACAGAATACTCTACCTCATTACTTGCAGTGATAATATGATCACTTGTATATCCTTAAACCAAAAAGAGAAACCACTTAAGTATAATCTCCTCTACAAACCTGTGGGTAACCAATTTGATTTCACAGAGTCATTCCAGGACCACTTAGATTCATAAAGTCCCACATACAGTGTGACCAAACATGCAGTGGAGTACTAGTGCATGTCAGTTTGCACAAATATGTCTACACTCGATATTTAATCTTCACAGTAGGCTTTATACCAATATATCCTTGTCATTTTCATTTTATATTTGAAATTATAATTAGTAACAACAGGCGCAGACTAGATTCTCCCTGCAGAAAGGTAAAAAGCAATTGGATAGCTAGCAAGGAGAAGGAATGTAGATTTCAGAAAGGTTCATGGAGCAGCTACAGTACAATTGCATGCTGGATTGGCTGTGGCTCTTCTGAGCCATCACAGCTTGTCCACTATTCGTATCAAGTTCAAAGATGTCTCCATAAGAAACGTTCCATTTCCACACAAACCAAAGATGCTTGTTTACTCTTGCAGCTCTCCTTTCATCTTTGTGACTTAATGATTCTTGGCTTTTCTCTCTTTGTTGTCTTCACTGTCATGTTGATGCAGCTGATAGTGAGTGCTGTCCTTATTTTAACCCTAGTAATTTTATGTTTGGCTTTTCAAGCACCCAACCCACAGTGAGTCCAGAATCAGACATGTAGCTACGTTAATTGCAATGTGGGTACATTTCAGTACCTTTCATACACTGGCCGGCTGTTTCATCATTTAGAGAACTTTCCTCTACTTGCCACTGCCTAATATACATTTAGACTGCTGGCCACCAGTAAATACGCTTTACTACCCTTTAAAAACTTTTCTTCGTTAAGTCTGACATTTGCTACAACTAATTTTCTGTCACATGTATTCCTTACACATGTCCTGTCTACTCTATTGGTTCCTGATGGGAAATATAGCAAAGAAGTCTAGGCAGAGGGTTTTGAGAGGATTGAGATTACAGAGTAACTCGGAGTAACTCTGTTCAGAGTAACTCTAGTGTCTAAGTTTACCTCTGCATTTGAACAAATGACAGAACTGTTAGTGTGCACCTAGAGCCACTACACATTTGAAGCTTGATCTGGTCCTATCCCAGAGGCTCTGGAAACTCAAATCTGGATGCTACTGCTGTCCTGTTATATTAGCAATATCTGTATGAGCTGATGGCTCATCTTAC
This sequence comes from Chaetops frenatus, assembly GCA_013400775.1. Taxonomy (NCBI): domain Eukaryota; kingdom Metazoa; phylum Chordata; class Aves; order Passeriformes; family Picathartidae; genus Chaetops; species Chaetops frenatus. The sequence continues at coordinate 195,341 of VZTR01001692.1, read as the reverse complement.
AAAGACCTTGAGTTCTGTTGACTTTGACAGGGGGAGAGGAGAGAGGGAAATCGTGCAGGGTGAGGTCTCTAGGTGCAATCATTTAATGTCTTGTCTGTGTTCTGGTACCACTAGCCCCAGGTGTTTAAAAGGTCTTAAGTTCATTCTTCAGAGGATTTCTGTTGTGAGATGCAGCACACCAAAGCAAATTATCAAGTGATAAAGCAGCTTTATATTTTCTTTTAAAGTATTTTCTCATCTTTGAGTTTCAAGATGCCAGCTGGCTCATGATTTGAACTGTTGGTCTTGTTTTGAATTTTGTGTTGTTTGTTTGTTAGGGTTTTCATTTGTGTTCTGTTGGTTTTTGGGAGTATTTACACCACTGTTAGTTTTATAGGGAAATTTTAGGTCTCACACAACTGCTAGCTTTTGGGAGCTGGAACTTGAACCAGAATATCAAAGACTGTAACACTTTTGACTGAAATTGTTGGAGCTGGCAAAACTGGGCTTTCTGACTGCCAGTTTATTTTATAGGCATGATCAATTGCAGTAGGTCATCTACAGTGCTGCAAAAACCCCCAAAACTAAAACGATCTATTCCTTCAGTCTTTTACAGAATAATTGAGAACATCAAACACATCCATCCAAACCACAAATGAGTTACACATGTTAATCAATACTTACAGGTCACAGTACCTATATACAGAATATTAGGTTGTGAGCTCTTTATGCATATTTGCAAAGATTTTTGTATCTTTGCACAAGGAATACTTTTATTTTACAGTGCATCAAAAGTAACCCTAACTAAGCCATATAAAGGCATATCACATCCTTTGCCTTTGTGACTCACTTCATTATATGCCAAACACAAATTCCAGCTCCTTGTGTTTTACTTACAATAACATTAGTGTTCAATTCCACAAACTCAATCAAAGCTACACTTAATATAAAGAAAATGGAGTCCTTATTTTATAGCTGCATTAAATACTTTCCCCTAAAATGGTTTNTTTTGTTTTTTTTTTTAAATTTATGGATTTTTTTCACAAGCTAGAGACTTTGTTTTGTTTTTAGTACTTGTATTTATAGTTGTGGAATGATCATTTTCTGGTTGATTTCACATTGAGCTCTCTCAAAACTAGTTTTAATAGTTCCATGCCCTTTAAATCTTTTTCTTTCTATCACTGCTGTTACAATATATTATACTTTATATTCTTAAGCTATTAACTTGGTGCTCAGTTAATGATTTGTTGGTGGTTTAAGGGAGTGTATCTGGGTTGTTTGTATTGGTATTAGCTTTTTTCTTTTTTAAGGATGGAAAATAATATAAATAATTCCAATAGTGGAAAATAATAAACCAGCAAGGAGTTTGTTTCATGAGGCTTAGATAAGATGAGCCAACACATAATATATCAATCAACCTATTTTTGGCTAAAAGCTTGCATGGTGTTTGGTAGTTAATGATTATGTGCTTTTCTTGAAGAGATGTAAAGGACAAAAGGGACTTTTTCTTTTCTTGATACCTCATCTCCAGTGTTAAGGGAAATTTGTGAGCTACTCCTGGGCTGTTTTCATTAATCTAGAGTGGCAGTTGGGTTTGGTCTGTGAGATGATCTCTCAGAACAGAGGCTGGAGACAGAGCAAAACAAAGGAAGAAAGGGTAATATAGGGAATGGATAGAGAACTGCGTCCCCTTTCTCACATTTTGCCTGTTGATGAAGCTTTGCTTTGTAAGGAGCAATCTCTTTGTTGTTCCTAGACTTTCAAAATTACATGATTGTGTATGACAACACCACACCTGAAATGATGCAGGACACCGTGTCCCCTAAGCATCCTCAGTTTTCACTGTGTCTTAATTAGGGCAGTACAGGGATGCTCCCCTGAGGGTCCCTGGAATCTGCTATGACTCGACTATGGTTAGTAGCCAGGTGCCTCATATGGAGTTCTTTTGTCAAGTATGGGTGTGAATGGACTCCTGTGCCCAGTGTCTCATTGACCAGGTGCTATTTGTTTTCCTCTTAGCTCCAGTGTCCCTGCAGGACAAAATGCCATCCATCCTTTCTTGCTTTGGGACTGACTGCTGTTTTAATTTCTCAACTGAGTGCTGATCTTCCTTGCTTTTTGATGTGGCTCCTGTTTCCTAATGTCTAGTTTCTTCTGTCTCTTTAGTAACTGTATATGCACAGAGCAGTGTCACAGCTTTGGAATGATGAAAAGATACTTTGGATAGACCAAACTCATGGCAGAGCTGTACTTAACCATAGAATTATTTTTTTCCTTCTTGAGAAATTGAATAGGCATGGAATATCCTTTTCAGGCTTGTGATAATTGGTACTTGATCAATATGTGCTTCCATGCAACAAAATAACTCCTATGGTTATATTTATTGAATGTTTTTATTTTATTATGCTTACCCTGAAATTGTTTGCATGTACATATAAGTCATATAATAGCACAGGTGATCAAATCAAAGGTTTTACCTCCTTGAGGCTGAGAATTTATTTTGAGAAGTGTGGTCTGAAGGACAAGACCTCTGAGCTGTGGCACAAACTGGAGAAGGTTTTACAGTGAAAGGGCAGAAAAGCACACCATGAAAAGGTAAAGTCAGAGGGGAGAATGGGCCATTGAAAGGTCTGATTTTTCAGCTGTTGGATTTACAAGCAGGCAGAGAAAATGAGTAAAACTGGATGGAGCAAGAGAAAGAAGTCGGTGTCCTTTGCTACAACCTGTTTTGGCACTCCTCTTTCTCTTCATTACGGGAAGAATAATTCCACAAAATGCAGTTTTTCTGCTGAATTCTTTAGGATCTGGATGTAAGTACATAAGGGTAGGATTCTTAACACTGCCTACTATGTCCTGGGTCTTTTGAAGGGATGTTCTTCCTCTCCACCCCATGCAAATATCTGATATGTGATGAACATGCACCTGAAATTGCTGTCTATTGGTTTCCCACTGTAAGCAACCCAAGGAAAAGTTGCAATTTTTCACCTGTATGGTGGTTTTTCCATCCTCCAGGTGGCTATGGATTTGATGCTGGTGCAAGTCTTCCTTTGAGTCAAAATCTCAATATTCTGCCAACTCAGAAACAATTATATTTAATTCCCCTAGTGCTGTCACAAATGAACCTTTGCATGGAATGTTTTAAATTGGAAAACATATGAAATACCTGGCCTTTTCTTTCAAAATCTATAAAGTTTATAAGTTATTTGCAAGTTATATATGTGTAGATATGCACCTAGTCCTTGTTGTGCTATTCCAGGGCTGTGTTAAACTGCTGAACATAAATGTGCTCAGGGAGGATTTAAAATCTAATGCTCTTTCTGAAGCAGAGTCACCAAGGGTTTACTATTACCATACAGAAATGTAGCTGTAGGTGATGTTTTGTCAATGGGAGAAGATATTGCCATGCTGTTTCTGGGAAGCATTAAAATCTATCTATTTTATAACTGTACTTTTTCCCACCTTAGCAGGCTCTAGTCTTAGCATCATAGTTTTTTGGAGTTTTTTGTGGATTTTGGTGTTTGGTGTTGTTTTTGGTGGGTTTTTTTCCAATCCTATTATTAAACCTGGATGATGCATTTTATTTTGTAAAGCATGCACAGTGTAGTATCCACCATCACTCCAGGGATAAATAGGGTAGCTTATGCAGTCTGGTATAGGTATAGAGGTAACAATATTGAATAAGACACAGGATGTAGTAATGAGGTGCCTCAACTTTCCTTGTCTGAGAAGCCTTTTGCAGTCAGGATATCAGCAGAGGTACCAAAGTAAATGGTGAACAATAGTGGAAGGGCAGAGAAACCAATGAGAAAATAAGGTGGCAAAAAACCACTTTGTGGGAGTAGGAGTTTGCTCTCTTTTGCTGCTGCTGGGTTTTGTTTGTGTGGGTAGATTGGTGAATCACAAATTAGATGCCAGGAGTTGTGGGAGAGAAAGGCAAGAATGAGTGAAATGACAGAAAGAGAGCCAGTTCTTGTTGAATCCTGTTGAATCAGTTCACAGGTTGGCCAGATTAAGCCTGTGAAGGATTCTTGCAACAAAGAGATTGATTTTGATCTGAATCCCATAATGATGTGAAAGCCAATGGAATTGGCCATGGTGGCCAAATCCAAGTATTCAAAGCTAGTGAGTTTTCTCTCTGTGTTTGCTCAAGATATCTTGAAATTGGTCTAAATGTCACAAGACTTCCAAAAATGATTCAAAGTAGTTTTCTTTCCTTTTTGTTTAAACTTCAGTCTTTTAATCCAGATTTATCAATTTTCAGCTTTTTCTGAGATCTTGCAGAGCACCAAAACCACCAGTAATACTTATGCTGGCATAGACTAAGGTGTCTTAATGTTCTTTCTGGGAGATTCACCTCAGATATTACACTGATGACCTTCTAAATATGTCATGTCATAAAATATTTGCCAAAAGTATTACTTTTGTTTCTCTCTTCAATTCATACAGAATGTATCCTTGATGAAGGCAAGTTTATTGTTTTTAGTTTTGGGGTTTTTTTTAATATATTGAGAGAATCATCTACAACATGAATTTGCTCATGGACTACTTTTAATAGGCAGCCTCTGGAGATTCCAAATGAGACTCTGGCAATGTGCAGAGGCTTGACAGCTCCTCAGCTATCATAAGTAATTTTGATCTATGCTTGGTTTACTTTATTTTTTTATAATGTTAGTGCAGCCAGCATACTGACAGAATATAGAACCTCTCACAAGCTGCCCAGGTAGTGAGTCTTTTTATAAATGGGACTGGCATGTGGTTATAGAGTTCTGTAGTAACCCACCTGGGGAGATTCAAATGCAAAGCAATTCTGACTCTTTTCAGCAGAGGTGTGTCTTTGCAGTGCATCAGGCTCCTGCAGCAACTTTTTAACTGGCAGATCAAAGCCAACTTGCTGCTTTTGTCTCCGAACAGTGGACAGTAATAATAACAAATCATAATGGGGATAAACTTTTGTGTGTGTCACATCATGTGTCTGGTCCCGACTTTCCTATTTTGACCTCCTGTTTTGATAGAAAGCCTCTCAAAGCCCATGCACAAAATCCTTTTTGCGTGTCACATCAGGTCTGTGGTCCCTAGTTTCCCATTTTGACTTCCTATTTTGATAGAAAGCCCCACAAAGTCCTGGCTATAGTATTTCTTTAGGGCAAGCTGTGTGCACCTTTTACTGGACCTGCAGTGACTACAGGAATAACAGCTGGAATTCCAAATTGGCACAGGTGCAAAACTTTTGATTTTGAAAAGAAGTTAAAACCTTGGCTCCATTTAAAATAGAGGGAGAGAAAAAATAAGATTAGATTTCCTATGGTAAGTCAAAAATTAAATACCTTTCTCTTAGTCTATTTTGATTTGACTTTGAAATAAAGTCTTAGAGCCCAAGCTGTAAGGTTACTGCTTCAGCAGTAGCTCTAGTTCTCAAGTATAGGCTGCTTGCCAGCCATCCTGAATAAAGAGGATTTTGGAACCCAGAAGCCCTGGATTATCCGTGAGCGTTGAGAGATGTCACAGAGCTTTCGGTTCTATTCCAAGGGCCATGAATGGGGACAGGACTACACTGATGAAGGCATCTGGTGCAGACAGCAAAACTACTCTGGTCAGTTTGGGGGCCAGAAGCCAACCTCTGCCTTGGTTTCTGCACCTTGCCTCCCATCGGGGCTGGTGGAATGGCACTGCTCTTGGTATTTCCTTGTGTCCTGTGGGCAAAGAGTCCCAGCTGGTGCTGAGCCTCCCTAGGCCCGCAGGGCTGCTGTGCTCTCCAAGGCTGTGGCAGCAAGCCTGCCAGCTCTGGAGGCCCTGACTGTGGATGTGATTTCACTGTGAAAATGGCTGCCATAAGGCATTGCTGGGGCCAGAGGGTTTAGCAGAATTAAGCAAGGGGTTGAACAGTTTTGTATAAATAACCAGAATATCCAGAATTATAGCTATTAATGCTAACAAACTTGTCAAGTGGAAATACTACCTCAGGCTTTAGGGGTTTAACATCTAGTGATCACCACAAAAAACAAACCAACCAACCAAACCAAAAACCCAACACCAAAAAACCTTCTAAGGAGTGGCATATCTGAAACTTTACCTCTAACAGGTTTTCTTATTTCTTTTTCTAAGACACTTGGTACATGGCTCAGGCCAGAGGCAGGATGTTGGAATAGATGGGTCACAAGTAAGATTCCATATGCCAGTGTTTATGTCTCCAGTGGCTTCCTCTAGTCTTACTCACCATGAAGACTAAGTGTTTTTGGTACATTTATTTATTTACAAAGCATTATCCAGCATTACTAAGGAGAAGTGTCTGTAAGTAAAGTGTATGTTGGCATGAGCTCTTCTCAACAGTTGGACAGCAGCAGCAGATGATCCCTGGCTGTACTTGTTCCAATAACTGGGCATCTTCACAGAAACACGTCAAAGGGTGGCAAGGAAAAGAAAAATCTCACCTTTCCTTAGGTTTGCTTTTGTGGGCTGAAGTTATGACTCATCTTTCAGGCATGAAAAACACCCACAGTACCACACCTCCCTGGCAAAGCCAGGTGCATGAGTGCTCCAGAGGCTAATTCTTGAGGGAAACCCTGGAAAGGGACTTGTTCTCCATGCCTGAATAACATCTAGTGTTGTTACCTTGGGCATTTTTCTGTCCAGCCCTGTTAGTAAAAGAGTACCATACAGAACTGTTGCTTTGCTTGGAATAGCATTGCAGTACATAAAATAAAGGTCAGTAGCTGTGACCTAAAGAGCTTAACAAGAGAATGCATGGATTTTGAAAGCAAAGGGGCTTTAGTCAGTGGTGGCTGGTTATTATATCTTTGGTCCAATTGAAAAATTTCCATCTTCTCTTTCCCAATTTATAGGTGGGAAACAGAATACACACAGGGAAAAGAAATGCTGGAGACAAGCACTACATTTTGAGTAGCCTAGAAGTGGAGCTGCTAGTAGGGTTGTGCCTGCTATGGCCTGCTGTCCTTAAAAGAAACAAACCATATTCCTCAGGATTTCATACAAGCACATGAGCTCCCAGCTCTCTTTCTTCATGTCTTATTTGTTTCTGATGATCTTCTGAGCTAGGGTTCATTGTGGAAGTACTAAAAATCAAAATACAAAATACAATACAAAAACATAGGCTCACCAGAGAGATTTTGTCCTTTTAATCAGTTAAATATTTAGTTATTTGGGTGATTGCTCCTCTAGCTCCTGAATTGTGAACATGGGCCAAATGTCCTCACACTAGAGGTAGACAAAGACTCATAAAAGGCAGAATTAATGACATTCTGTAATTTGAGTAAGGCTCGTTGACTTGCCAGATCCTACATGACTAATGATTTGAACAGCATGAATTACAGAGGCATTATCATTGCACATTGCAACTTTATTCTGCCTAGTATAAGTTGCTGCATTTCTCCATTTAATGAGGAATGCTTTGGGATTAGAATGTGTTCAGCACGTGAAATGCTGTGATTCCTGCTAAAAAGCAAACTTTGGACTAAGCTACTGTAAAGACAGAAGACAGAAATATTTTTTCTTCCTCTTCTGTCCTTGTGAATGAGCAAGTAAGGATGTTGCAGTGTTTAAATGTCTATGCAAGAGTTCTACTTGCCTGCAAGATCAGGGAGATGATTTAGGCTGCAGCTTGTTCTGCCATACCACAACTGAAAATGTCATAGTTCTTTCTTTGCCTTTTGTCGACTGAGATGTGTGGCTAGGTGTCCACGACAGTTGCATAGTTAAATGACACTCAGATAAAAAACTTCAAAGCAAAACCTTCTCTTTATTGTAATTCCTTAATCTATTTTGGCTCACAGCAAAGACTTGGAGAACTTGAGCAAGGTTTTTATTTTTTTCTTTTTTTTTATTTTGCCCCAGTGTGTCCTACTATACATTAAAATATATCTTCAGTGCCAAAAGGGACATCCATTGAGATCTAAGCATATTTCCTTTAAAGTGGCTCTTTGTACACATACCTACTTATGCAGAGAGAGCAGATAAAGATGACAGGAATGAGAAGGGAATCCAGACTTCCCTCCTTTTACAGGTCAGGAATTCTAAACCCTGTGGGACAGCACACAAATGCACCCTCTGGGACAGCTAATGACTTTGTTCTGTTCCTCACATGAAAAGCTATTTTGCCTTTATTTCAGCCTTTTTTTTCCAGAAGATGCTTATTCTAGTAAAAATGGTGAATAATGGAAACATTTTTCTTTTGTGCACATGCATTAATGGACCCAGGCCTCCCAGCTAACAGCATTGCTGGAAGTAAGGGGAGTATCCCACTTGCAAAGTGATGCTAGAATTAGTCATTCAAAGGCTACTCTCAAGTGGGCAGTTTTTTCAGTCTAGTTAAACTATTTCTGAAGTAGGAAATCAAGAGTTGTTTTTCCTTCATATGCAAACAAGGCTAGGAGGATTCTAGCTAGAGCACATTTTGTGCACAATTTCTAGCTGACGATGGAGTTGGTGGAGGGATGTTAGCCAATAAAAGGGTACAAATAGTTTCCTAATTGGACAGTTGCACTCTAATGCATGAGTCATCCTTTGTCCCTGTTGCTATTGTCCAGTGCCATCCCCACTTTCACATTCATTTCAGATTTCACAGGCTGTAGCTTTCTGAAAACCTCTTTCATCCTCTTGCCCAGAAGTGTCTATGACAACTCTGCCGAGGGCTTCATTTGCTGGATCCAGGTCACGCTGAAGTGACATGATGTCCAGAACACCTTCAGTGAGGTGAGGCAGTCAGCTAAGAGTCAGAGCAACAGCTCCTAAGGCCTTTCTCTTGCATGAATTGGCCTGTCTGGTGCAGGTATGTTTCAGTGAGACCTGGCTGTCACTATTTCAGTTTCAGAACTCATTTATCCACAGGAATCTCTTTCCTGCTCTTTCCTGTGCAGTGTAGCCAAAAGACCTACATCTCTTTTATGATAGAAAATGATATGAAGTCAATTGGGTAGTTTTATGCATTTACAACCACACTTCAGATTATACGATAAGTGAAAAAAATTCCTACTCGATTGAATATTAAGCAGATATGTTCTCTTGTACTTTACGATGTTAAATTTGCCAGCAATTTCATGAGCCTTGTGTTACAGCATTGGAGTTCTGTGGATAACACTATAGTTCAGACAGAGGGTTGTAACTGGTAAGTGTATTATTTCAAGGTGTAAGAACTGGTATCAAGTGTTTTCTTTTCCCTGCTGAAATTCTGAAAATATATGCACAACTATGACATATTTGACCACATGAGGCAGAAGGAGACTCTTCTGCACACTTGTGTGGGACAACACCAGCAATAGAACAGGAACTCTGAGAGCTGGACCCTTAGTTGTGGTGGTGTGTTCCAACTCAAAGTATCTTGGTTAAATTAGGTTGGGACTAAGACATATAAAAACTGAATTAAGACTTTGAAGGATTAGAAGTAGTAATTATTACCAGACTAATATTTAATTATTTGCAACAAAAACAGTACATGTGTATTTTTTAGTTTATGTTATATTAAATCTTCTGGTATGTTAAACCAGTTCAGAATAGATTATTTTGTTTAAGGATTCAAATTAAAAATGTAGGCCTTCCAAAACCCTTCTTTTCATGATTTGTCCTGTGAAGTTAAGCAGGATAAATAGAAATTTGTAATTGATTCTTCTTCTGTTAGTATGCAGATTCATCTGAGCATAACCAGGGAAACTGGGAAGTTGCTGCTGTCAAGCTTCCTTGAGAATCTGCTAGGGGCATAATGTGCTTTCCAACATCCTTGTGTTACCATGATCTCCAATCTAGAGGGTGAAAAAGGAATAGGAGGAAGGATGTGTTTACCCAGAAAGTCATCAGAACTCATAGCTTGAGGTGGTTAAGAAAGCTGACAAAATAATTGCTGTGGAGACTTCGCTTCTCAGAGCTGCTTGGCTGAGGCAGAGTTGTTGGCTGGGCTGAGGTCAGTACACTGTGTCAAGTAGGTACAGAGAAAAAATGATAAAAACCTAAAACCTGACTGCCAGGCAGAAATGGCAGTAGAGAGTGGGGGGAAATTGAGCATGTTAGGAAGCATAGAGGAATCCTAGGAAGTGCACCAGCCACAGACAGGGTAAATTTGCCATTGTGAGACCCAAGAGAATGGCAGTGTTCATCCACAGTGACTGCTGCTTTGGCCCAAACCTCTTGTCTGTGCTCCCAGTGTTAGAGGAAGGGAATGAATAGGAAGAGTGCAGCTGTCACCTTCCATTTGTTGGTGTGCCTAAAGGTTGTAGAGGTGAGTGCCTGCAGGCTGGACAGCTGGGGATTCAAGAAGAGACAATTTTGGTGTTGCTGCTGCCCTTGGGGCATGTCTCACTGTGCAGGTCTGTGCCTCAGACAAGCAGCTTTACCTTTTTGCTTTATCTGCCTTACAGAAGTCTGCAACACAGACATGCCACTTTATAACATGTCTTAAGTGATAGCTTGGTGTGAGCCAAGACAGGTTGGAGGCTGAAAATTTGTTCTTTCTTTTGGGACCCTATACTCTGAAGGATACATTGTGCTTTGGTTCTAGCTAGTGTTTGCCATAAATACTCCTCTTCAACATTCTTCTTCATTTCTCAGGATCGTTTTCCAGATGTGGCCCTGAAACATTCCTCTCCAAGTGTTTCTTCACATCACTACCTTATTTATTACTTTTTAGTTCCCCAGGAACATATCTAAGTGGGAGATTTACCTCTGGTCCCTTCTGTTTGTACCACCCATCCATTAGTCATGATGCTGATAAATATGGGGAGCTCTGCAGGGATGATGGGTTTAAATACTAAAGGTTTGCCCTGATAATAACTTTTTTTTTCCTGCTGTTTGAACCATATACCCAGCAGATATTATCATTTAACTAGAGTCTGAATATCTGGAGTATGTGTAAAAGCTGGAAATGTGAAAATATGGAAATGGGTGAATGCTTCCAACAAAGAATTAGAGGTTTGGTAAGGTTTAGAGATGTTAATGTTGACTATGTTTCTCGTGCTCATATTTTTCAAATATTTTTTCATTTTTTAGTATTTTTAACATGTGTGTTTTCTTCAAAGGTAGTTAAAAATATATTATATTTGATGCTTTTAAGCCTTATTTTCCTGTGTTTAAATGATTTCTGAACCGTGTAGGGTTTAATGAATTTTTTCGTCATTGAAATTGTCTTGATCTGTAGATTGTTCTCAAGCAGCTGGTTATGACTACATGGGATAAAAAATTTGAGCTGTGTTGGTTACTTTGATGGCATTAAGCCAGTGCTTGGAATCAGGATTTGGGTACAGATACTTAAAATTTCAAGTCCCAAATTTGATTTCCACAAACAGTTTTTTACATTCAGATTGCTCCTGCTTAATGGCTTTGCTTGCTTAACTCCTCACAGAAGCAGCTGAAAGTATTGGCTAGTTGTTACTGCTGTAGTTATTTTGGGTATATTACACTATTTCATTTAATCATAGTCCTATTTTGACATGAATAATTAGGAAAAAAACCCCAGAAATTACACCTGTATCTAATGCCTGTGAAGCACATTGAGAGTCTTCTTCCAGAAGAAGGAAAACTAAACAGCAAGTGGAAGACAGCACTGCTGTAGTGACATTGCAGCAAACATTCATTCGTATGAGCAGGGATCTCTAGCAAAATAATCTTATACATAAGGTGATTAAGACAAGTAAACCCAGCATTGCTTCTTTGTTGTTAAACAAAGATGTTATTCTCGCTCTTGTAAGATTTAGTAAGACATTAAGCATGTGTGCATGATGTCAAGATATTGGCTCTAGCATGTGTTCTTACAGCCTTTATAGTTTGTGATGGCATAATTAGGTACATTCTGTGAAAGTAACTTAAAATGTTACTGTCTGTTCCAGTGAATGGAATGTGTTTGGTCCGGGATATCTTGCTGGAACATTTGCAGGGCCTTTTGTCTGGAGGCTGGAGGAGTTCAGAAGTGAAACCATCTTTCTTTTGTTCAGTGCAGTCACATGCCTGCAGGTTTCCATGTGTTTCCAGCGCCCAGAGATGCTGTCACCACTCAGTGTCTCATAAAACCCCAAGATCCTTGGCTAGAATCCTCCTTTGGATTTCTTGGCCTGATGAACAGCTGTACCTCATTCCAGTTTGAAGGCAAACTGGTGCTCAGCCTGGAACTGAAACTGCTGGCTTAGTTGTTCAGAGGTACAGATCAACCAGCAGCACTGAGCTTGCTAAACCCAAGCTCTCTTTTTGTATTTCCTGCTTGTCCTCTCAAAAAAATATCTGTGCAACCCTTGTAACTGGTTTGCCCTTCTGTTTCTAGTTCCCAGTTATTAAATACTTTATACTTGGTACATTGCCATCCCTTGCAGGATCTCAAAGCACTTGGAGACCTTGTTTGCAACATTTTCTGAAACAGGTACCTAGTGTATCTACTATAGATTTATCTGAGCTGAGGGGCAATAGGGTACCTGACCCAAGGCAAGACAATCATGTCTGCACACAGCCAAGAACAGGCTACAAATGTCCAGGCTCCAACTTCTGCTACGGTACTCATTGCTTTCATAATAATATATACAGCAAACTTATTGTAACTTAAAAAAACAAACAAACAAAAAAAATAGGAAGCATATAGTCAATGAACTGTTGTTACGTTTGTGGTGTTCACTGTCCCGTGCCACCAGGAAAAAAAAAAAAAAATAACTTGTGGGGTTATGGTTTGAAAACCAAGCTCAATTTGTTTATGTGTATTAAATCATGCTAAGAATATATTAGAACAAGAAATCCTGTTTCCCTCACACAAGCTGTCTCTACAACAGCTACATTTTTGGAAACTAGCAGTTTTTAAGACAGAGTGGACAAAACAGTAGTAATTTGCAGCTGAGGTCCTTCATCAGTCTGGAATTATTCTAGCTGTATCAACTCCTTGGTTGCTGTAAATCAAGTCTCTGTGGTTGAGCTCCAAATGAGCAAGACTAGTTGTAAATGTTCTTTTTTTAAGGTTTTAGACTTGGAACACAGCAGGATCTTGACACTGCAGTATTTTATAAAAGAGTAATTGTGGTTAGATTTCATAATATAAGAGCTTGTGTTGGGAGGGGAACGAAAGCAAGGTATGTGTGTGTGGTGCTCCCTGGATCTCCAAACAAAGTCTGGTTCAAGCTGCTTTTTCAAATGTGTTGCCACACTGCAATGAGTGGAAAAAAACACCCAGAACATGCTCCAGTCTGGACTTGGCCATGGTGTTTCTCTCCCTCAGGAACTCAGCTGGCCTTGCACGTGTCTTGAGGGAGGAGACTTGCGGCTTTGGCTGGACTCTCCAAAAAGCCGCAGCGGGTTGCGTTTGTGGATTTTTAAAAGCTGTGGTAGTTGTACCAAAGCAGCTGGGCCTTGCACAGAGATTTTTCCATCTTAAGTCCTGAGCTGGTCTGTTCAGAGCTCTGTGGGTGAATCACTTGCTGCTGGGTGGGGGAGGGACTTAGTGTTTAACTTGTCATCCAAGATGGGTGATCACACTTGGCGGGCAAAGGATCTCTCTATGTGTTGCGGGGAGAAACAGTAAACCAGACTTTGACATCAAATCACCTGTTGGAGGAAATGCCCCCTCTCTCTTGTAAACCTAAAGAATTCTATATTCTTGGAGAGTATCTGACATGGAGTTCCCAATGTGATGGGTCTAGAAAACACAGACCTAAATGCAGACCTGTGCCTTAACAGCCTGGCTGCACCACTGTGGATTGTCTTGAGAACAGTTGTCCCATGCTTCATGTTTACTTGTATGTGGAATGATGTTTGCACATAAAGGAAAGCTGTGGATCTTTCAAAATAGCATGGCATCAAACTTGGGTTTTCTAAAAGGCAGGTAGAGAGAAGAGGAGGGGTAGCTGTGGTATCTTGGAAGCAATGACATGTATGCAGGGGGTGTGCTTGTATTTATGCAAGGAGCTATTCCCCGAGGTGCCTGCCTTGTCTGACTGTATGTCTAGTATTATTCCCTTAAGGCTGACCTCCACTTCCAGTGCAGAACGTTGCAGGATTACTACTGTAGCTGAAATGTTCCATGCATCTAAGTGTCCTGCTTCCAGAGAAATTTGCTAAGTCTCCTCTCACTGTGGGAAGGTTTCCAACTCTTTCAATTATTAAAAAGATATATTGCTTTCCTCATCCTTAGATCATCTTTTGGCCTACGTAGGACTGCTATTACTTGGCTTTCTAAATTTAGCAATATTAAGCACCTAAAAAAATTAGTTTAGTGTTCTACAAAACTGACATTCAAGAGGAGAAAAAAATATTTTTCTCTTCTTCATAATAGTTTATATTCAAGGTGCTTTCATTTGATGAAAAATGTTTTCTTTTAAACCATTGAAAGGAATGGAAAGTATGCCAGACAGCCTCACTAAAACAAGCTGGCACAGAAAATGACATGAAGAGAGAGGAGGGGGAAAAATCCCAAATACGTGGAGCATTACTGATACTGGACTGAGAAACAGGACCACTTCACACCAAGAAATTAACTGGACCTTGACAAAGGACACAGAAAATTAGCAGCATTTTAGGTCTTAATGCAGAATTGGTGCTCTAATGATGGCTGATTGAAAACTGAGTGTTGATGTAGAGGTGATGTACAAGCAGGGCTTTTTGGGTCTACTTTTAATTTCAAAATAACATAGCTTTAAATCTAAACTCAAGTACAAAACACAATGGGAATTGGAAATATATATTTAAGCTGCCATCTTCTCCTTTGGAACTGGCAAGTGGTGTGATAAGTGAGACTTTTTAAATCTGTGTATATGTAAGCAAACTTAATGTCTTTTTCGTTAATAAATATTGCACATGTGTTGCAATGACATTACTTCATGGGCTCTCACCTCTGTTCTTTGGTTCATGAATTTACAGCACAATATCCCCACAGGATAAATATGGGCTTATCTCCTTTTCTACTTTGGTACCCACCTGTGTTGTGTCTGCTAGGCTCTTGGAATGCCCTGGAAACCTTCTGCCATGCAAAATCTAGTAGGATAAACATTGATCACTTCCTCTTTGCTGGTTTCCTGGTACTTTGTTGTGAGTCCCCAGGCACTAGTTTTGAAACCTTCCTGGAAGACATTGTTATTTCTGAATCAGTTTTGGTCTGGCTGTACTCCGTGTCCTGGGAGATTGCTCCAGACTTTTTTCTTAATCCGCTGGTTAACCACACAGGGCATGAGCTGGTAGGTGACAGGGCTCCCATTCGAAGCACGTGTTCTACCTCCACCTGAAATCCTGGGCATTGAGGGCAGGGGGACCTGCGTGTGTTGGCCACACTCTTCCCTGCATTTTGGGCGAATGATTCTTGCTAGCAGGTCTGTCCTCTGTATAACATAAATGTAACTGGGTCACGCCCTCAGGCTTGGGAACTGATGTGTGTTGTAAGAGCATCCCTGTGCCAGAAAATTCTTCTCTCCTGGAAAGGTAACCCCTTTTTCTGAACATGTACTTTTTTCCCCCTCTAATTACCCTCAGCACTTACTTACAATACTGCTGGGAGTCTTTCCTTGCCTTTGGACCTGCACTTACTAGGGAAGCAATTTAAACCATCCAAGCATGAGATGTAGCATAATCAGCATCTGCTCTCTCCCAATTTGACACCTGCAATGTATCTGCAGCAGCCCAAGGGGCTGTGTTCACACTGTCATGCTGTGGTGGGGGAAGACCAGCTCTTCACTGAGTAGTTGTCCACATGCTTCTCAAGTTCTTGTCCCAGTGGTGATGTTCCACTGCAACCTGAAGCTGTCCTCTTCCCACTTAGTTCCTGGGAATCTGTTTGGCTTCTTTACCTAGTGTTTCCAGTCCTGGATTTGAGTCTTCAAATGATGGTATTTGAGTTTGCTGTGTGGCCCGGAGTTTTCTCCTACTTCTCTCAAGTTTTCCTACTAGGGCTTTGCATTTAGCATCAAAATAACGTGACTTCTACAGTGCTTTCCGTCTTTTGGGGTCCAAGCATGTCAGGAAAGATGGGAATGTTTAGGTAACACGCTGAGCATGTGAGGTGCTAGGAATAACTGATAAATAGGGCTATAATGCTACGCTATGGCTAAATAACCAGCTTGCCGGTGATCCCTCAAAAGAATCCTGTGATGAATGCAGTAGTTTAGGAGACGCCCCGAGGTGGTGGAGTTACAAGTGGCTCTTTAATTTCTCTGCGGCTATGCAAATGGTTAATTCCTAAATGCCAGTAGATGGCTCCCAAGAGCATTGTCGGCAGGATATTTTTCCAAGGCACGTGAAGCAGGATTTTGGCGCACTGATAACCAGCCTCCTGTGCTCCATGACACATCAGCTGAAATTTGCACAGCACCGGGACATCTGTCACCAGCCTGCTGGTGCAGTCCTGTGGCCACAAGGCAACGCAGATGCTGCGTGCTGTGTGGGAAGAAGTCTGGTTGCCCAGTGACGTGGGGATGGTGGCGAGGAAGGGTGGCCCACAAGTGAGGCAATAGGTCGAGATCCTGAAATTACAGTTGTGTTGTGGAATAACTCAGGTGGCTGTACATCAATAATGTTGGCTGAGTGGAAGTGGTTCGGAGCAGGTGCCAACACTTCAGAGTCTCTCTGTGCTGGCCAACAGGACCTGACTGCTTGTTACCTTTGTTGAAAGCCTCCAAGAATGAAGCCCCTGATTTCTCTTCCAAAAGCAGAGATGACAAATAATTGTTATAACTGCCTCCTTTTTATAATTACCTCCAAATGGATTTTTTTTTTTCACAGAGATTCTAATTAAGTTTTACATTAATTCTAAGTGTGCAGAATCCTTTTACCAGCAGAAGAGCCTTCTGGGAATTTCTGCTCTGTTGCAGCTTTGAAGGCCTGGTTCTAGTCCATTTTCTGAGACCTGTACCCTTTGGGGCTTCTATTCTGTTTGACTCCCTCATTAAATATCATGAGAACTCTTTCTCTTTCCAGGATTTGAAATCCTTAATAAGATTTGTGCTTTTGAAGGCAAATGTGGTTCCCTGGGAAAGCTGGGGAGACATTTTTTTTGGCATTAGGGGAATTCTCCATTAGCTGAAGTCAACCAGGAGTACTCTCAAAGAGGGCTTTATTTGTGCAGGGGAAATCTGAGGGCAGAGCTGTGCTGAGATTCATAAACTGGGTAGCAGTTGCCTCATGGGTGGCTCTCTTTCAGTCTGGCTCCTGTGTCCAAAACTGCCAAAGAGATGCCAGCTCAGAGCAAAGGACTGCTTGGTCAGAATGAACAGAGGGAACAAGGGAAGGAGTTGAGGCTAAAGCACAGGGAGTTTAAGGGTAAGGGAAGAGGGCTCTGGCTGCCAGATCTGTAGAGAAGGATTTTTCTATTTGTTCTGAAAATGGTGGGAAGATTGGCATGGATAAACTGCTTGGGGTAGTTTTAGTTCTGAGGCTGTGCAGTGCTTGAAACACAAGGCTCTTTCTCTTTGCCTGTGGTTCCTAAACATTATTATCGTATCCTGTAAACCTGAAAAGAGTGTGGGGAAGATGAAGGGACCCAGAAGCAAACTTTTCTTGGAGGAGAACTCCAGGCATTCATTACTACAATTCTCTCTTAGAAGATGTCACAGCTCTGCTGATCTGCCCATATTGCTGCTTTTTTTTTTTTTTCCCCCCCTGCAGTAGCATTATCATGGCTGATAATAGATTACCAGCAAGGAGCACCATGAAGCCGTGTCACACTGCACACACATCTTTGGTATGGTGTCAAAAGACTCACACCTCTCTCTAGCACTTAGGAAATGCTGCATTATCTGAGCAAACATCTGGAATGGATTGGTAACATATGGCTGTGTACAACACTTCAAAATGAGGAATATGCTGCACATGGGTGGAAATCAGTACTGTGTGTTATGGAGGCTGTGAGGTTAGAAACTCTCAGATGCCCCTCTGGCCTTCTACGTGAGGAATTTCTCCAGTCTTGATGGGTACCTGGAGGGCATGGTTGCATCTTTTTGTTCTTATATCTGCATTTGTACTTACATATGTCTTGGGTGCTTAATACAGACAGTGCACCCAGAATGAAGAAGCATTATTTCCTGTTACAATGCAAGTACTGCATTGAATAAAAGGTATTGTTTACCTTTGTTCAGTGGTAAGTAATGGCTGGAAATCTGACAAGTTATGTGATGGTTTAATGAGGTTTTTTGTGCGATGTGTTAGCCTTCAGTAGTTTGGCTGCTGCTGCCTTACAGGGCTGCAGCTCAAAGTATGGTTTAGGTACATTATTTCTGAACGGAACCAGCCACCTGAGGGCAATTACCTTGTGTGCAGTGTCTTTTTACATAAAGTTTTTTAACCACAATATGAGGGGTGAAACTGAAGATAGGTGTTAAAGAGAAACAATAAGCACTAGGTAAACCAGTACCTAACTAGTCTTCCTCATGTAGGTTTACTTGCTTTTCAGTATGTTTGAACAGCCTTCTGGTTGTAGCACTTCCCTTTGGTAAGTAGTCTGGTCCCAAGGAGTGCAATAATCCCAAGGTTTTCTGTCTTTTTCTATCACTGCCATGTGTTGTGAGGTGGAGACCATGAATGCTGCTGTTCTGGGATCCACAGGAAGGCTGAGAAATTCACTGTCTAGCAATTCAGCTCTCTCTTACTATATAATGCATCTTTCTTCAAGAAATACAGGATCAAGGGGGCTAGCTAGATTGTTCTGGGTGCTTTGCAG
Organism: Chaetops frenatus; assembly: GCA_013400775.1. Lineage (NCBI taxonomy): Eukaryota > Metazoa > Chordata > Aves > Passeriformes > Picathartidae > Chaetops > Chaetops frenatus. The sequence goes on along the minus strand of VZTR01001692.1, from coordinate 176,752 downwards.
TCAAATTTATTATTTCATTCTCAAGTTTGAGGGTGGCATTGCCTGTCAAAAAAGAGTCCTGTTCCTCAAACTGTGTTGAAGTGGTGGGAGCACGACTGAAGTTGTTACCATAATCCTCAGATGCCTGCACTAGAGTATGGTGCATGAAAACCCAGGCAGTTCTGTGCAGAAAATTCTGCCTCTTTGGAGGCAGTGCTATTCAGTAGCTGAGAAAATTGCCATAATTGACCAAATATTTTTGGAAGAAAGCAAATAGAATAAGTTGGCAGAGGGTAGGGGCATTTGTTCGGGTTTTTTTAATGTGTGTTTGTTTTACATACATATTTATGTATACCTCTGCTCATATAAATAAATAACCTCACCCCGTGCTATACTCACTGGGTATCAACTTGTTAATTGACCATCTCATCATAAAAATCTGACCTGCAATGGCAGGGATTTACATCACTAAATAAGTTCAGTGCCCATCTTGGACATGTGTGTAAGTAAGTTTGTTGTGGTCAGTGTGGCTCATTGGTTTAGTAAGCACAGTGTGTTCATCTGTGCTATGTTCAGCTCTTTTGGCTTTGCTGTAAGCTGCTTTAAAAATTCTTTACAGATATGGAGATGGCACATGAGAAATGAATATTTCAATTATTTATCTGCTATGAAGACAAGCTGTAAATGTTGCTTATTTCTGCCTTACCATATCTGAAATCAACTCTAAACAAAAATAGAACAAGTCTAGATCTCTGAGAAACTGTCTTGATGAATAGCTTAATACAATCATAAATCCATCAGACTTGATGTACTACTCTTGGTTATATAAATCTTCTAGTTGCTATAGTGAAAAGGTTACAGATGATTTCTAGCTCTTGCAAGTCACTTGATTAATAACTTACATGCAAGTCCACCTTACAAGTTGAGATCTAAGACTATAATAATACAATTCAGTTCTATATTTGTTACCATATATGAATTAGATGCATTAATGACAGATCAAGCCTATTAAGTAGAAGTCAGTGCTAATGTCTTGCCAAGGCAAGAACTTCAAATCTAGTGATGGTGTTCCTGCTAAATTAAAGAATAAATGCCTAGTTTTAAAATATTTGTATTTGATTGAACTGCTTTGATTAGACCACTTGATTGAACTCTTGCATAGGAATAGATATGTATGTATTTATGAAACTCCTGACCTATTGAGTGTCTCAAAAAGATAATTCCTCATGTCTTGTAATTCTGCAAGTCTGGGATTTGCTGTCAGAGGAAATTGTTGCAGGGGAAGGCACCACCCAGTGTAGGGCTGGGCCAAGGATGGATCTGAAGAGCAGACAATGAGCTGGAACTAGTTACCCTTCATTTGGGATGCATGGATTTCTGAGAATGACCCTGACTGGGGAAGAGTAACCTGCCAGTCTAAGCACATGTGCACAACTCCCAGAGGAGAGGGTAGCAGTGACAGGAGACCTTGTTAGAGGAAAATGAGCATAAGCTCTTTTCCACACAGCATTGCTGCAAGTTATCAGTGGCATATTAATGCATAAGCACTCTGAACTTGGTTGCAGTCATTATTCTTATAGAGCTGCTATTTTCCTTCAATCATGTTTGCTTGGGTATCCCCATTAGGTGAAATTGTGAACTGAGGAGAAAAAAGCTTACAAAACACAGAGTTCTGATGCTATAGTTTTTGTAATTTGTAGAATTCAATAATATCTGAAGATTACTAGAAGAAGGATGAACTGTGGCTGTTAAGCATTTTAAAATTTGTAGATCTGCATTGTTTTAGCAGAAATTATCTCTGTAATGCAGGAATAAAAAACTAAGTTTTCATAATTACCCTGATTGACCTTAGGATAGAAAAAGATCTTCCTAAATCTGATTCTTATTCATTAGTACTAAGTCACTAAGCAGCACAAATACGATCTGGATCAAGTGTCAAATTAAGCAGAACACAGAGTGGAATTTATGTTGGGATTGTGCCAGCTGTGGGAGGAAAGACAATACCTAATCTGGCATAAAGTATGCTAGAAATGGTATGCCCCTTCAGTTTTTCTTGGTTTTTTTTTTTTTCTTTTAGATCGTGCTTGTGTGGAATGAATTTGCCATAGCTCAGCACTTTGCTTATGGATTTGATCCAACACAAATTGCTTTAAAACCAGATGCTCTGCTATAACAGAAGAGTGGCCTTGGTCAGAAGCTCTGATCAAGATATTTTAGTCATAGGAATGTCCTTGTGGGAAGAGCTGTGCTCTCTTCACTTTTCAGAGAGATTCTCAGCTTCTCTTACAGTTGTGGAAGTGCAGGAAGTCAGGGGGTTTGTCAGCAGGGTTGTATCACTCGTATTGTTCATCTGGGTTTCTCACAGTTGGCTGACAGGTTCTTCTCCCTGCCTAAGGCTGTTGGGCAGG
>VZTR01001692.1:135789-169964 GCA_013400775.1 Chaetops frenatus | reverse complement strand
GGAAAGGCAGTGGGAAAGGCAAGCATTGATTCTCAGCAGCTGCAACTGGGGAAAGCTGGCTCTGGTGAATTAGTCTGTATATGTGTATGAGCAGGGTTTCTCCCTGGACTTGGTTTCAGTGTACCTTTTTCTATGGTTGCTGAAATTGCTTCACCGGTTTGGCATCATTGCAATTTTTAAAAAAACTGACCTTGTTGTTCCATAGCTTTAGACTCCTGTCATACTGTGAAATGAAAAAGTGGTATCTTATGTTGTTATTTACTTTTCTCGAAATTTTTTTATTTTTTACTTCTGTTCAAAAACCCTTCCATATTTGTAATCTCTTGTGAGCCTTAGTGACTGAGGAGGACTACATGGAAAATATAACCAGAAAATTTCACATTTGCATTTTTTAGACCTGGAAGTGAGCAATGTTTCAGGTGTAACTTGGCAAGTGGAAGTTACTTGAAAAAGGACTTACTAAATTCACCCACTTAAGAGACCACAGGACTTGGCCTGTAGAATTTTGGCATGGTTATTGCTATTGATGTCAGGACTATGCTTCACAGATAATATAAATTGTAGCATAAATGTCCAATCTAAGTGTTCCTTAAGGAGAGGGTAAACTTAATGTCAAAAATTAAATCCCTTAGGTAATTATGTAAATTGCTGACTTTTCTTTTAATGTCTCTTTTTTCATTAGTAGCAGAAGACTGTACTTTTCACTTATTTCTTGATCAAACTGAAACGAATGGAAATACATGAACAGAGTAAAAATATATCAAGAGAGTTATCATGGATTACTATTCTGAGAACCCAGTTGGAAAATAGCAGTAGGAATCTAAGCTACAATTAGTTCTGCTCAAACTAATGTTTTGATGCCCTTATAAAAAAAAACAAAAACAACCAAACAACCCCAAAACAAAAACAACAACAGAAAGTCAAAACAAACCAACAAAAAACAAATGAGAAAACAACAATAAAAACACACAAAAGCCCTGAAATAAAACCAAAACCTTCCAGCAAAACAAAACCAAAACCCTATTCCATTTATGAGGGACTTGTTATCCATGTGCTAATCTTCAGAAGTAGTGTTTACATAACTAAGATGCTTCCTAGTTTAGGCCAACTATGCTAAGGACCTTTTGTGGCTATAGTTTAGGATAGAACAGCTCTTCAGAGTTCGTGTTTGAAGTGGCTAAAGCTATTTAGCTTTTGTGGGCAGATCCATTAACCCACACACTGTTTTGCCCAAGTAATAATAACAGAAACTTAAAATTTCTTTTGACAATGAAATTCTTTTGTCTAAGGCAAACAAAATGAACACTTTTATAGATAAACTGGGTGTACCAAAAGTGGTGTGTATTCTGTACAGTACTGCCTATACTTGCTCATAAACCCTACAGAAAATCAGCAAGCATCATGCTACAAATGCCATTGCATAGCTGCAAATGATATTGTGCTTGTTCAAAACTAGGTTCAGTTTGCTGATTTTCAGAAAGCTAGATCTCAGTTCAGTTAGACTATCAGGATAAGAGTCTATCTGCATGATCTCATCTTCTCAAAATAATATGGAGGAAAAACTTAAGTAATGGTGAGGGTGGGGATATGTATCCACTGGGATCCTTTTCAGAATAAAACAATCGTTACTTTTTGCTTTGAACAGTTTCAGAAATGAACACTAATCTTCAGTAATCGTGTGAGTGCCTGCATAGAGCAAGCACCATAGATAACTGACTCTGTGGCTGGAGCAGATGGAACCTTTTATAACACCAGCTGAGACAACGTGGGAGCTGAGGGTAATACTGCTTTTGCAGGCCTGGAAAGAAGGAAAGCACTCGTCATTTGCTTCTGTAGAAGAGGGACTATTGTGTTCTCTATCATGTCCCTCTCAGGCTCCACTTGAACTCCCCAAAGGACTGTTTGGCAGTACAGAAGCTTTGGTTTATTTAATACAGAAGGACCTTTCTTCTTCTTCACCAATAATGTTTTGATCTTAGCTGGGATTGAGAAGTGCTTCATTCATTACGACTGCTTGGCAGTGACATAAAGGCATCCAGTGTTTAGCAGGTCTCCTGAACGTACATTGCTTGGAAAGAAAACTGTGTTCTTCATGTATAAAAATCTGTCTTAGTCCTGTGATTCCTGGACAGCTGTGTGTGTTCAAGCTTCATCCCTTAATGTACCTCTTCACAAAACTCAAATTGTGCCATATATGAAGTGTGGAATTGCTTTTGTTTGACCATGCCACTTGGATCTTGTATTCGGTTTTGTTCCATTTTTTCTGGTTTTGATGATGCTGAGAGCTGTAAACAGCACTAACAATGGCAAGGAACAGGTCTGCTGTGGTTCCTAGTTTTATGTGTAAGCTCAGTGGAGCAGGCTATTATTGATGGGTCCATAAAACATTTAACCTATTTGGGTCACTGTGCGAAGTAGATAAAAAAATAAAAACCTGATAAAATGTCTTTGCATGTTTTGTTTTCATGTGTAGAGAGACAGACCTATACAGTGGTGCTGTTTGCTTTTGCCAGTCCAGGCAGTACGATGTTGCCTTGTGCACTATGCTCTGGTGATTTAGCAGTCATCTCTAGAAACAGATATTAAATAGCCCCAATATCACCAGAATGATTCCATTTCTGGAAACTTTCTTTCTATCCTTGTTCAGGGCATGCTGGAGGTTAAAGTCATTGTCTTGGCAGGGGACATTAAGTAGCTGTGTCACCTTTTGAGAAGTTGCAGTTGTTCATTGTTTCCAAGTGGTGCATCCTATGAATGTGTCCCCTTCTTCCTGTTCTACTTATACCAGCAGCTCTCAATGGTCCTAAACATCACGGATTTTATTTGAGCCTACTACCTCCATGGGATTACAAAAGAGAGAGTATTGTAGATGCCCTCCCTGCACTTAAGGGCACCTCTGTATGTATCACACCAGCCATTTCTTTGATTTATAAATGAGGGAAAATACATATTTTTTCGCACTTTTTCCAAGGCTGCATTTAATTCTGTAAAGAATTGCAGCTCCATCTCGAGAGAGGCAATATGACACAGTATCTTTTCCGAGGGAATTCCATGGAATTACCTGGAGGCTGCCTACACAAGTGCCTGCATGAGGCACTGCTGTCTGCTTCCTGGCAAGGGGATGCACTTGTGAGGTGTGGTGCTCCACTTGCAATGTGCCTGATCTACAGTGGAGGCTTCAGTCAGCACATCTGCTGGACTGGACTCCTCAAATGGCTTGGGCTTGGTTTCTAGACCGTGTGGACAATTGTAAGCACCTGAGACAGAGGATACTGAAAACCTGGGTGATTTTTGACAGGTGCAGGATTTCATGGAGCAGTGCGTGATTGTGGGTGCTAATGACATGGGTTCCATGTATGCCTAGGGTCAGTTGACTTTGGGGTTTTGGCTAAATGTTCTCTGCAATTTTGGTGCTTCTCAACCCATACTAATGACCACTTTGAAGAAAAAGTTTCTCTCTTCCTGCCTTTCACCCTTGGTGTGAGATTTTATTTTTGGAACAGTTTCAGATTCAGTGGCATTTCTTTGCAAGTTCTAAAATAGTAGACATTTCCTTTGAAAGAATGATGTCAGGATGTTTGACAGAAATTGGTAAATCTAATGACCTTTGATTAAAGCCTGCAGCTGCATGATAATACAGGCAAAGACAACTTTGAAGATGGCTTCAGAAGCCAGGAATTTAGAAACCGTTTTCAACATTTCAGCCTACACAGATTACTAAATAAAGGATTTCAACAAGTGAGACAATGTTTTTGTTTGTAAAAGTGGGCGCTTAGTACAGTGAGGTGATGAATTAAGGACAGCCGGAATACATCAGAGTATACTTTCCCACACATCCAGTATGGTTGAGCATTAATACATTTTCATCCCTTTGTAATTATTTTCTCTTTGCAGCTATTTCCAGATTGTTACCATCTGTAACTGTGACACTTTTACAAGAAAATTAATTTAGTCAATTCTGTTTCTCTGATTTTTATTATTGTTGTCAGTGCTTCAAATCCAGAACCTTCTAACTTGGCTTGAATTCTTCAAACTTCTTCTATTGTGCAACCAATAACTAGCTTTTTTTTTTTTTTTTTTTTTTTTTTTTTTTTTTTTTATACTCTTTTTTTTTTTTTTTTTTTTCAGAAACTTGAATTTTTATTTTTTTTGCCTTTACGACTTCAGATAGACTCCTTAACAGACAATGGTTAAGTCTTCTGGTGACATTCCAATAAAGAGATGAGCAGTTTTTGCAAATTAAAGAGATTGGGGACCAAGGAGGTAGCCATTTAATAGCTGTTTCAGAAAGTTATGTGCTGGACAATGGGAGAAATAGCTGGATTGTAAACATATATTGTATGACTGAGACAGGCTTTGGGGCTGACTAAATTGAATTTTTTCAAGACAAAGGTAGTTTGAGAAACTGTCTTTTGAAAATCCAGTCATGTGGGGGTAGTTACCTCCTTGTGAGATGCTGAAGTGTGTTGCTTCCATTGAATTCAAGGGAATTGGAGTCCATCAGGACTTTCAGGACTCTTCATAGAAATTACTGTAGGCTTAACTAGACAAGCAAAAAGTACAGAGGGTTTTTTTTTTTTCCAAACAATATAATACACACCATTTGAAATGGATCTACCTCCAATGAACTTTTCTATGCTGTGTTACACTATAGACTAATAATAATTTTTGAACAATTTTCAAAACAACTTTTGAAAATGCCGATTCACAGAAAACAGCAGGGGTTATATTCTTTTTTAGTGAAGGCTAAGAAAAGACTACTTCTCATGAAATAAAATGTCTGTGATTTTAAAAATTGCTTCAAAATGATGTGAACATTTAAAATAAAATAATGGAGAAACATTTCTTGTAAAAGATGAAAAAAACTTAATGACAATTTTCCAGTAATTCTGTTTCAGTGACAAAAATGGTGTGGGGAATATAATAAAGACAAATGTGTACTGGGTGTGTGGGGAGGGAAAACCTTCTCTGTGATGCAGAGTCGGGTTGTGTGATTGCTTTGCTTGCCGATGCATGTAGTATGATACCTTTAGAGATATATTGCTTCATATCTGAATTAAATGGATTTATCTGCCTTTTCTAGGCCTGTCTAAGCCATATACTGAATGACTAGCTCCCATGTGAGCTCTGGATTGCAGAGAATCCCAGACTTTTGTGAACTTCTAGGTTTGGCCTGGACGAATACCTTTGATTTACAGTCTCACACGAGAGCTGTCCTGTACATGCTGGTACCTGTTGGAAGAGGTAAAAATTCCATAAGTAAGGTATGAGCAGAGATTTTCAGCCTCTAACATCAGTATTCTGACAGGTAAAGCAAAACAAGATATTCTCTTACATAAAGCTATGACTTAGCAGATGTCATCTGCAACGACAGGTGATGTACTTAATGTATTGTGTATGATGTACCATCCTCCTACCAAGCAGCCTTCCTGGTGGGAATGTGTGTTGTTTTCACTCTGTGGAGATATTCAAAGTGGTGGTTTCAGTGGCAGGTGAGCATTAAATGCCTATGTTCAGGTCAGATGTTATATTTGTAGTGGCTGTACATGTAAAAATAAAACACAAGAGCAAAGAGCCAAGTGGTTTACAGAGAAAGCCTTATGATATTCTCAGCAGCTCCAGTGACAAAGCAATCGCTGTAGGTTAAAACAGTTGCTAAAATTATGAGTGTATAGATGTCATCTTGGAAAACAAAAGAAGAAAAAAGAAGAGGCCTAGGAGGCATTTCATTTGGAAATGGAGGAAACACAAGAAGGTAACTCTTTGGCTGCCATGAATGGGCAAAATGTACCTGTAAAAGTCAGTGAAAGTTGTTGTCTTGTTGATTTCAGAGGGAAGATCATCCCCAAGATCAGGCAATTAACATTGGCACCAAATATTGGTTTGAATGATGAGCCTTCCTGTAAGTGATGAATGTAGAATGGCTGGCTAATGATTAATGCATATTTCATATTAATAAATCATATTAATTGTTCTCTTCTTCTCTTCCTTTGTGTTTTATTTCTCCCTGTATATAAAAAGCACTCTATATGGGTCTGAAACCAAAACAATATCTGAGAAGAGACTATTATGCTTAGGTCCAAAAAACATCAAAGGAGATTTAGACCAAAATTTCATATTCCTTGTAAAACTACCAATCTGAATTAGGTAGATATTTGAGAATATGGAGAGTGTTGGTCTACAAGCTGGATGTTCACCAGTCTGGTTTTCTAATGTCTGGCTTTCTTATTTCATGTTGTTACGTTACATTGCTTTATTTGCAGCCATTAATTGCTATGGATATGACTCATGTATTCTAAGGGGACATAAAATGGAGGTAAATATGAAAAACTGAATCCTAAATAAATAAATAAAAGAAATGTAGAAGAGAAGCATATTTTCCAGAATTTTTCTGAAACTGTATAAAGGCTAGCACAAAAAAAGCTAGGACAAAATTAAAAGAGGTATTTATCTACTGATAATGTGAAATTGAACAGAGCAAAAAGATACTTTAAAAAAGTCTGAAGATTTGTCTATACATCTGATCCCTGAATCAGGGAAATGCTTTAGCATGTCCTTGTCCCCTAAACTGTGAGGGTGGCATGTGGGCAAACCCTTCATATAATCCTTTGTTTTGGAAGTTCAGCATCAGCTGAGTACCCTTAAACTCATAAAAGCTCAAGGGACATCTTTTTGGGAAAAGGAGGGTAAAGTAATTGCTGTGTTAGCCTGCAGTGACCTCAGATTTGTTCCTGTTTGTCCTCAGTCTCCTGAGGGAAACTATGCAAAGTGATTACACTCTTTCCTGCTTGTAGTAGCTGTGAAGTGAATAGCCAGCCCTTCCTTTGTCCCTCATATATTTTGAAGATGATTGTTGGGCATCAGGCAGCTGACATTTCAGTCCTTGAAAATTATTTCCTTAGATCATCTACCATAGTAACACTCAAAAGACAACTTGAAAACCTGGTTTTCATAGGAAAGCATTCCAGAGTACTGCAAAATATGCACAAAGTCTTCAAGCTGTTCCTTGTGTCCAATCTTACAAAAAGTTAAGATACTCACATTATTAAGACCCATTTATCTGAGTAGAACGTTGTAGGATTAAGTCTTTAATCCACTCCTAACATTTGCAGCTGCTTTGTTTTTAGTTTTGTGCAGCTCCCTAACTGACTGTATGTTTCGTGCATGAAGTCCAGAAAATTTGTAAACCCAGATAATAAAACAAGAAAGAGGCAAATTAGGGTGTCTGATTTAAAACACATTTCTACCACATGTTTCACTCCTTTATTAAGGAAAAGTGTCATAGTGGAACCTGAAGACCAGACAACATTATAGACTTTAAAGTGGGGTGGTTTGTTTTGTTTTGTTTTGTTTTGTTTTTTTCTGTCTCTGTGATGGCAAATCTAGAGATTCTATCTCCAGAAATCCTATTAATTTTAATTCCACAAAAAATTAGGAATGCTTTTTAAGGAGGTACTTAATGATAAAACAGAGGAAAATAAGCAAACTGTGGCCATTTCCTAGACATCTGATTCATTAAAGGAATATGCAGATTCAGAAGTTCAAGAGGAAAACTTCAAAGAGTAATAAGAATTCCATGGAAAAAAAATGTCTAATGTCTGTATAATTTTCCCTGTGTCCTTTAAGATTTCACTGCTCAAAAGGAGTCTCCCTTTCAAGGCCAAATAACACTTCATTCTTATTAGTCTTTAGCATTTGGGAAGGTTACAACTGGAGATAGCAAAATGATGTCCTTAAAACAGTGAAGGCTTGTTTTATTCAGAGTGGTGAAGCAGTAGTAGGCAAATTTGGATTTTTCACTACTGACTTTTCTCTGACACTGCATCTTGATAATACATTGACTACTGAAACAATCTTGCTAGAGGTGGTACTGAAGTGGTCTTGTGCAGGTAGCAAAGTACCCAATCATGTTTTGAGGCTGATAGAGAGTAGTGGGATACTTTATTTAGCAATGGTGATGGTGATCTCAGCAAATTTACGAGTTTACTGGCACTATGTTAAATAACACGTCTCTATCATCCAGAAGAAGGAGTATTATATAATCTACAAATACTGGGTTTTTTTTGTTCATCTTACTCTTTTTCCTTGTTGGCTCTAAAGTCAACCTTCAAGTTATTAGAATTAATTATTCTAATTAATTTGTGTTATTTAACTGTACATGGTTTTACTACTTTAAAAATAGATATTATTGTAAATGTGTTATGGGAATGAAATCAACACCCTGAATTATTTGTTGCAAATGAATTATACAATAAACAACCTACTGTCTATTGTTTGCAGACCAAGCCTGTTATCTCTGTGCTGGTTGTAAGCAATAGATGCATCTGTTTTGGTCTATGGATTATTCATGACAGGTTCACTTCAGCAAGACAGTACTTGTGATATATAATAGATTATCCAGTTCATTTTCATTCTTTCGCTGTTTCCTCATTGGGCGACTGAAACTTTTTTTGAAGAAATGAATATCTGTGAAATAATCATGAGCCAGAAATACTTTGCAAATGACCTGGCAATTATCTGCGCACAATGAATAATGCAGCTCGGTGAATAATATCAGAGCTAACTTGTTTAATGACCTAGTTCTGAATTAGTTCACTGTTTGACCAGATCTACTTACTTTATCCAACAAGTATGGAATGCAGATTGGTACTCTTTTTCTCCCTCACTGACTCCACTGACACTGACAGAAGTCTAATTCCCTGATCAGAGATGTAAATGATGAGAGGCATGTTCTTTGCATGCGACTGACAAACAAGTGTGACCACACTCCACACTGGATAGTGTGTTTATGCTCTTCTAGTGCAGTAATGACAGGTGAGACTGGCTCAAATCTTGCCCTAATATCACAATGCTATCCCAGAGCTCATTTATGTAGACTAGTTAACATGCAAAGATAATTTAAAAGAACATGAACAAATATCCCAAAGGGCTTTGGTCTGTTAGGTGTCAGTTCTCATTGACTAAAGTGCTGACACAGCACACGGATGACCCACTAGATTCTATTTGACCCACCAGTTAACACTTGAGAGTTGAAGAATTTGAAGTTGTCTACTTTCTTGGCAGTTACCCCACAAGACTGAGATTTTAGAAAGCTTCTTGGTGAGAAAAACATAGGCAATAGTTATATGAGAAGTGCCTGTCATGAAAAATCTTCAAGATTTTGGCTCAGTGGTCAGAAAAAAAAAAACCAAAAAACGTTTCCTGTGAGTTTAGCAACTCTGTCATGAATTATCTCAGTTTGTTTAACACAGTTTTCAAAGGTGTGTTTTTTGTTAATACTGTGTATGATAAGTGCTACAATGTTCCTGACAGCTTGGATAAGAAGTGATGAACACAGTGAATAAGCTTCATCAAGTAAGGCCAGGAATTATAACTGTTCTAGTAATGTCAGCTTGTCTTAATGCTGCATTACTTGGCACCATACCTATATCACATTTCATTCTTTGCCTCTCGAATCCCTGCACCCAGTTAGATTGTCTTCTGACACCTACATTTCTGTCACATTTCTGTATTCCTCTTGGTAAAATCCAAAGGAGTAGCAGAGCTGTTGAGGTATGAGATGGATGATAAAGTTAGAGCATTTCTCAAGTTTGTACCTTGTCAAAACTTCATCTTTTGGAGATTTGCAATAGATCTGCTCCTCTTTACTCTTCCTTTTTTTTCCTTTTTTTTTTTTTTAATTCATCATTTCTTGGCAAGTCACTTGTTTTCCAGTGAAAGCTGTTGCCTTTACTGTAAATGACCATTCAGAACTTTGAGCACAGCAAGAATAATGTGCCTGTTTGGCTAGAAGACATGAGCTTGGGGATAATCTTCTACCTCTTCTCATACAAAGAGATCTGTTAATGAGCCAACACATTACTCAAATGCTGGCAGCAGACAGCCTGCATTTTAGAATGAGATCTAACTTTAAAAATATCCATCAATTTAACAATGTGTCAGGTAACTGTACCTTATGGCAAATGAAAGTCCAATTTGCTAGGTCATGAAGAATTAATTCTTTTAACACAGGTTGTTCTGTAATTTCTATAGAGTTTTTTTAAACACAAAATAAAAAATCTCTTGCAGCTTTCCCAAGTTACTGTTCAAAGTACTGTTGTTAGAAAGGAAAAAATCCATATTTTTGTCTTTTGTGAACTATAATAGGATTTTTAATCTCCTAAAAGGACTAGGTCTGAATATTAGCAGAACCAAATATGGTCTCAGCCTGGCCACACTGCTTATTTTTTTCATGTGTATATGGCAGGAGCACAGGCTGTGGTATAAAACTGAAGAAACTTTCCACAATTTATATGATCCCCTGGCTGTGAACTGATTCCACTTTCTAGATCTTATCCACCGATACTGAGCTGTTTTAAGGTCCTTGTCAGTGCAGGGAGCTATTTAAATAAATGCATCTCTTTGTTTAGGCAAATCACAGGACAGAAGTAGCTTGTACAGTTTGGTATATATTTCAGAAGTAGGGTCTTCATTTGATTAATATCCACAGCTGCACATGAACTTCTCCACATGGTGGTCCCTGCTGACTGGGACAAGGACAGTAGAGAATCCACAGGAGCCATAGAGCTTGTCTTTTGGAATTTGGGCAATATTTTTACTAATTTAAGAAAAATGTCTTGATTTTTGTTGTTTTTAATGATGGGTATCATATTTCAGATAAATTGCCTAGCTCAGCTGCATGTGCATTCTACATCAAGAAGGCAAGGAAAATTTTCCTTTTGTCAAGAGCCACGTGAGGGGCAGAAGAGTTATGGAGGGATCCTCATGGAATTATTCTAAATTTCTAAATTACTCTAAATTTTCATTTTCAGATAAAGCACTGAATGAGACAGTGTTCTCATCCAGGTACCAAGTAAGATGATGATTCAAGCAAGGCTGAGAGATGCAGTCCCAGAAATCAGGTGGTCACTGTACGGTTAATGGCTTGTTACACAGCTTTTATGCACAGTTTAGCCCATCTCCTTCTCTTATGAAAGTGAAGCCAAAGTGCTTCTGTAGCTGACATGGAGTTCCCCTTCCCCTACATCTGAGCTGTGTCGTTCGTATACGGCCATGTAGCAGAGGTTCTGCCACCCCAGAAAGAGATTCAGTGTTTGTGCTAGTAGCCAGAAAGAGTCCAGGCTTCCACTGACAATTCAAATGGATCTTCTGGTTGGAGAACCTCCCAACACAGCTGAAAGAGTCATCTTTTATATGAGCTGAAATCCTGTTCTCTTGGACTACAACTGTTCTCTGACTGTTGCAAAGTCCTTCCTGTTTTGGCATTTTTCCTGATGTTTTATGATACTTATTTTAACATACTGCCCATTTTTCATTCTGGGACAGTGCTCAAAAATTTGCCCATAAATGCCACTTCAACTGAGTGAATGCTGCTTTTTATCACTGAATAGCTAAAGGCATTTCTGGTGTTTTTCCAGACCACTGCTTTAGTTTGTTGATGTTGAAACCAATTTCAGTACAAGCACAATGGGTTAACATTTTCCTGCTTGTTTGTGTAGTGATTGATTGTTTGTCCAAGTTGTGAGACCAACCTGTAGCAGGCAGCAGAATACAGATATTTTACAAGAGAGACACATAAAGATTTGCATGCATTTATGAGAGGAGCATTCTAGGGGACAGAGAGAGGGAAGAGAGAAGAAAATAAACACCATGAATGTTGTCTGATGAAGTACCATGGAACAGGATTAACATTCATTTTCCCATTTCATGCCCTCCACAATTTTTCACTGTGCAGCTTCTTGTTATATGGAAAGGCCTCTGTTTTAAGGTGCCTTTATAAAGGGTGCACAAGCTTCAATGCCCTCAGCTGGGATACAGAGTCCAGGAGCCTTGAGGAGAGGGTGGTAGGAAAGGAGGCAGTGCACACCCATGTTGTACTAGGAACAGAGCAGCACTGAACCACTGCGTGACTCATTGCTATTTCTGCTTTTTCAAATGGTAACAGTCTTCTCTTTGGTGCCTTTAATTTCATCACCTTTCCTGATTTGCTGTACTGAACAGTCATAGAGTCACAGAATGGCTTGGGTTGGAAGGAGTCTTAAAGACCATCCAGTTCCAAGCCCCCTGCCACGGGCAGTGACACCTTCTATTAAATCAGATAGATTAAAGGAGGCAACATTATCTCCTCTGACCCTCTATTAGAGGTACCTGGGTAGCACAGGAGAATCAATCCCCTTGCTTCACAGTGGTATCCTGTCAGTGAGATTAGGAACAGCAAGACTGGTCCCTGACAGCTGTAGTTCATGCCAGGGTTGTCTTCAACCCCAGGGGCTGCCGAGATTTTCTTTACGAGCTACTGTATGGAAAGCCTCATCACAAAAATCCCTCTTTGTTTTTCAACCAGATCAAGCAGATATTTTAATTAAAAGCTACCAGAGGCAGTACTGGTATAGTAGGGTGCTAGGAACCCTTTCTCTGTGGCAGTTTCTCAGCACAAATTATTCAGTGTGGTTGTGGCCACGTGTTTGATTGACTTGGTTCCCAAGCTGATGTTCACAGTGCTGTATTCATCTTGTTCAGATGGCTGTGACATGCTGCTTGAATGCACTGATGCTGACAGTGGATGTGAGGAGAACCAGACAGTTGACAGCATCTCCATTTTTCAGAGCTGATGTAGGATGATCTATCACATGATACTAGGCCACAGCCTGTCATTTAAACAGCTACAGCTGTAATGTGGGTAAAATGAACAGAAATGAGAGAGAAGTGACAAGGAGGAGAAAAAAGAAAAAAAAAAAGAGGGGAGGTGTTGACACTATTTTGCACAAGCATACTTTATTTAAATGAAGACCATATTCATCCTACATCTCAGGTCTACCTGCTATTTTTATGGGTTGGAACAGCATTGACAGCCTATCCTTGCCTGCTGTTTGGGAAATGTGTCTGCCCAGGGCAGGCATTGGAGATCCTTTGAGTTGGTCCTGTGCCCCATCCCATATGGCTGTTAGGGAAGCCTTTCTTGCTGTTGCTTGGACTGCACAAGCATCAGCCAGAAATGCAGGGGATTAAAAGAATTCTCTTGAGCTAAATAACTGTATGCTTTAGCTGGGACCTGTAATAACCTTGTACATTTTATAAGAGGTCTAGGTGAGGGAGAACCCTAAGGATGCATTCAATCCTGCTATTGAGCACCTAAGAGGCATATGGGGACCTCTTCAGGAAGGAGATTAAAAGGTGACTCAAGCCTCCCTTTGAGGTCAAGCATATCATCTCTGTGCAGTCACTGGGGAGACCAGTGTGGGGAACAACTAACTCTGTGTCTATAGTTCTTTACCTGGATTTTCTCTTGTGAATGAGCTAATGCTGTTCCTTGTTTTGCTGGTCTTCCCTGTAATTTGGGAAGAACACTTCTGGTAGCTCTGGACTCTCTGGAGCTGTCTAAGGGAAATGCCAGGCTTCATTGTTGAGCCCCAACTGACCCCCTCCTTCACTTTTTCTCTAGGAAGTGTTATAAATTGCTGGTGGCTATAAATATGCAGGGAATGCAATGTCCACTGGCTGCCACGCTGGGGGCTTAGGAGAGAAACAGAAGAAAGCTCCTGCCCATTGCACTCATTCTCTGATCACCTCCTCACAAGTGAATGGGAAGCCAGTGGCACTCAGCTTGTCTCTGTTTACGTGGGTCACACAGCTTGCAGAGAGCAGGGGGTGTGTGTGTAAGGAAGGTTGTTCCTGTGCATCTCTAAAGTCTTGTTGGCTCTGTCAATCATATTCTTGTGCCTAACTTGGGTTAAAAAGAAAGCCCCACGATGTCTGAGGTACTCCTTTGACAAATGTTACATTTTTCTTAGTATCACATACTTCTGTTGAGATGACTGGAGCACCACACTTGACAATGATGAATTATTTACAGCAGACCCACAGCCATTTATCCTGTGGTACCATCTGCCATAAAGATCACATTTTTGTCTTAGCAGTTTTCTCCCTTTGTTTTCCTTTGAAAGAATATTCCAAGATGTGGAAACAGTGAGGAATGGATAACCACCTCTGGGCCATGGTTTCAGTGGTGTGTTCAGATGCTTCTGGACAACAGTGTTAAAGGTTAAATGCTCTTGGCATTTGATTGGAAAAGCTCTAGCAAAGGTGAAGTGAATGATGCAAGCCTAGCATGAGCTTTAACTGTTTAGGATGTTTCCCATGTGCATCCTTTGCTGGTCTCCTTGGTATAAGGGTCATGTTGTGGGCAAGGAGGAGGTGTGACTGGAGCAGAACTGGCAGATGGTCCCTTGAAGGTCGTTTCTTGTTGCTATCTCCTGTAGTGCTGCCATATGCTGTGCAGGGGGATGTTTCCTTCCTCTTCGTGGAGTGTAAACTCATCAAAACAGCAAGTGCAGCATGCCATCAACCCTGGGCTCTTGAAGTTTCTGAATAGGTCTGTGGCTTTAAGACATTTTTAGTATGTTGTCAAAGATATAGAACAAGGATTTTTGAAAAGAAATTTTTAAAAATCCGTCCATTGTGAAGGTGGAGGTTTTCTTTCAATGATTTAACATTTTTCTCCTGAAATTGTCTTTCTGCCTAAAAAAATTTTATTTTTATTTGTTTTACCCTAAGACCTTTCTTGTAATCTGTGAACATCCAAGAGCATGAACAGTACTACATAAGAAATTGGGGGGGGATTGAATGCTACCACTGCTTCTGGAATCATAGCTGCTCCTCTCAGCTGCTGGTAACAGCACATATTTCCAACTGAAAATACCTGAAACAAACACCCACAGCAACTGGGAGGTAAAAAGTACATCAAACAGAAGTTATTGGTTATGTCTTTAATGAAGCTAGTATTTCTGAGCTGCTTGTGCAAATTTAACTCCATTTCACAGTGGAGTCTTTCTAAAACTGGGAGGGAAAGCACATGCAAACCGTTGTTACTCTATATAGTACATGATCTTGAGATAAGCCGTTCCCCTTCTCCCCTTTTTTTTTTTGTTAGTTGTGATTAATAATATCAAAAGAAGCTGTTTATCCTGAAGGAATAGACAAAGGTATACATGAGATTGTAGAGATATAAATCCTAGTGTAATTTTTTTGAGCAAATTTGTTGCCAAATTAAAAGGCAACAAGTCTGAGTAAAGTAGAAGAATCAGGATGTCTTTGCCCATTCAAATAACTTGAAACCTTTTAGAAAGGGCTTGACTATCTTAGTCTTATGCCACCTTATGCCACTGGAATTAGTTATTGGTGCTGGGTATGATTTTGTTGGCCCAGACAATAATTATAGTCCTGAACTTTTCAGTTCTTTAGAAGGAGGAAAAGTTTTGGTGAAGTAACTCAATACACTGACGTAGAACTAAGGTAAAGACCCAAGAGTTTCTTGTAGCCAGACCACCAGGGCTCAGAGTGATAAAGCTTTGCTTTATTTTACTTTTCTTTTTAGCTCCTTAGGCTTCATTGACATATCTGTGTCAGTCTGTTTACGGTTTTCTGTTAAAGCTATTTTTGAACACAGTATTTAATGAGGTGAATAGCAATAGGTGGATTTAGAATTGCAAGGATTGCACATGAAGTTAAAAAATCAATTGGTAAACAGTGATATTTGATACTACTATTTAAAGCTGTAATATTTACCTGTGGGTTGTAATTGAATACTGCAGACTTACAGAACCAATTAGGTTGGAAAAGACCTCTGAGATGATAAGAGTCCAACCTAGGGCCGAACACCACCTTGTCAACCAGCCCATGGCACTGAGTGCCACGTCCTTAAACACCTCTAGGGACGGCGACTCGGCCACCTCCCTGGGCAGCCCATTCCAAAGTCCAGTCACCTCTTCTGTGAAGGAATTCCTCCTAAAATCCAACCTAAACCTCCCCTGGCACACCTTAAGACTATGTCTTCTTGTCCTGTCTCTGGCTACCTGAGAGAAGAGACCAACCCCCACCTGGCTACACCCTCCTTTCAGGCAGTAGTAGAGGGAGACAAGGTCCCCTGTGAGCCCCCTTTTCTCCAGACTAAACACACCCAACTCCCTCAGCTGCTCCTCATCAAACTTGTGCCCCACAATCATCACCATCTTTGCTGCCCTTCTCTGGACATGCTGCATCCCCTCAGAGTCTTTCTTGTGATGAGGGGCCCAAAACTGAACACAGCACTTGAGGTGTGGCCTCACCAGTGCTGAGTACAGGGGAAGAATGTCCTCCCTAGTCCTGCTGGCTACACCCTTGCTGATCCAGGCCAGGATGCCATCAGCTTTCTTGGCCATTTGGGCACACTGTGGCTCATGTTCAGCCACTGTCAATCAACAACCCCCCCACCTCCTTTTCTGCTGGGCAGCTTTCCAGTCACTTTGTCTCCCATAGTGCTGCATGGGGCTATTGTGACCAAAGTGTATGACCTGGTACTTGGCCTTGTTGAACCTCATACTTTTGGTCCCTGCCCATCTATCCAGCCTGTCCAGATCCCCCTGCAGAACCCTCCTGTCCTACAGCAGCTTGGTGATACCTGCAAATTTGCTAATGGTACAATCAATCCCCTCATCCAGATTATCAAAAAAGACATTAAGCAGGGCATATATAAACAGGAATACTGACAGTGTTTGCAGTTATACCATTTCTCTTAACATCAGATGCTTAGATTAATTTAATGTATGTGTAAATGTTGATCCACTGATGGATATCATCCCATTGTACCAAATTACTAACCTTGTTAAATACCTGCATTTTTTTGGTGGATAGTGGTGGTGGTGTGTTTAACAAGCTACATAAGTTATGTTGATGAACTGACCCTTTATCTATGAGGCTTTTCTTCTTTGTATTACAAAAAGCGTATCCAATGTTCATGCAGCTTCCTTGATCATTTCTGCCTCTGTAGAAAGGCAATACTTTTGTACCCTGGTAAGATGGGATATGTGGAAACTGCAAAGCTGAAAGAAAAATAATGATCATATTAAATTGTGCTTTCTTTATGCTTTGACATTGAAAGAAGATTATGACACTGATTCGAAGATATGAAAATTTAGAAATCATGGTCTGACTTATGTTTATTTCATTTTCTACTCTAGAATGGCAATTTGAAACACTGGTGTGTTTTAATCCCTGACCACTGAAAGTACTACTTTAGCTACTACTTCTGACATGGCTTACTCTGTGGTGCTTTTGTTGAGGGGAAAAGTGATCTCCTTCTTATGAAGAATATATGATATGGCCTGGCCTTCTTCTCTTTAGGGAAGAGGATTGTAGTCAATAGTTTGAGATGTGCTGCTGGGCTTTCCTTAGGTCTCAGAAATTTTTTTACTTGGTGGAAGCAACTCCTGTGTTTTATTTGGCTGGGATTGTTGTAGCAGTATAATTGGCATGGTGGTAGAAAAGGATGTTAGAAATATTCAGAACACCCAGGTACAAAATGTTGTGCAGGAAGCTGGAGAGGTGCAATTCATCTTCAGAAGAAACACAGCTTCTCTGGCTGAGTGTGTTGATGGAGCATCTCAATGTGAAAAGGTCACCTGTAGCACTTGCTCCCTATGCCCATCTTACACTGCAGCCAATTTCTTCATGAAGTGAAAGTCTGTGTGTTAATGGGAGTGTATGACAATGTAATGTGACTTTTGGAAGCATTACAACAAGTTCTAAATGATAGATGAAATGAAAATCCCTGTCTGGTGAAGAGAAAGCATGTACTACTCTGGATGATACACTGCCAACAGTTCTAACAAGGGGCTCCTTCACAGATTTTCCACCTCAATCAGCAATGCAGTTGCTTTCCCCTGAGCAAAATCTCTCCTCTACTTTTTTTTTTTTTTTCTTTTTTGTGTAAGCAAAGAAATATTCTTCAGCTTTATAGCTTACCCACTGCCTAAAATAGTCAATAATCTCTCTCTGCTTCCAGTTGTGGCAGTCTCTATAGGAAGCATCCTCTCCCCATAAGTCATTCAGCTTGTTCAGGTACTTTTGCAGTATTTTTACTCCATACACTGAGGGAGTGGGCCAGGCAAACCTTAATCAGTGATATAGTCAGTAATGTATAGCATCTGCTCACCAAGTTTGAGGAAAAGGTGGGCAAGAAAATAGACAATAAGGCCCAGTAAAGAGTAATCACCTAGTTTAAAATTTCTGTTGCAACAAAAGAGTTTTTTAACACAGTCAAGCCCAAGCTGGTATATTTTGGCATGGAGAATAGAGTAAATCACATTATGGAAAACAGTGGTTTATGGATGGACTTAGGTGGCATCATGGATAATTTGTTTAATTTTAATTCTTGCTACTGTGTTGTGTCAAAAAAGGGATGGTGTGATCCATGAAAAAGAGAAATATTTAGTACCGTTTGTATGAAAAGGTTCCCCTGTTCCCAGGGTTCAGCCCTGGCTGGCTCTTGACCCTGGGGGGAGGGGGGGCAGTTACCTTTTCAATGAACCAAAGTAAAAGACAGAGATGCCCTTTCTCTCTTCGTGGCACAGTCCCATGGTTTAATTGCAGAACCCAATTCCAGGAGATGAGGAGCAGGAGAAAGAGGACAAAAAGAGGGCAGCTGGCCCGCCTGGGAAAGGTTTTAAGCCCTAGGAGAAGGGAGAAGGGGACTACCACCCATGGGGGCTGGCCGAGGGGAAGGGAGGGGAGAGAGGGACCACCCTGTGCAATATGGAGGTAAACTAACTATTTAGTGCAATACAACATTTGTATGCTTCTTCATCAGGTGATGTGCCCTGTTCTGCCTAAGCTCCACTATAATGTGAGCTAAGGACTGGAAAACAAACATCAGGATGAGGGGTGTAAAGAATTCAGAGTATTCAGGTAATTTGAGAGAAGGGTGAGAGGTCAGTCTGAAGAAGACACCTGACAGCAGAGGTTTTTCCACCTGGCTGACAGAAGCTGAACTTCAGCTAACTCAGTCTTGACATAAGAAGCTGCTTTCTGGCTGCAAGGCCTGTTGATGATAAGAGCTTGAGCCTGGCCTGGACAGTTTGCCTTTCTCATCCCTTTCCTTAATGGGAAAGCAGTCAACTCAAAAGTTTATAGACAGCAACTCCACATTAAGACAATCAACAGACCCGAATTTCTCTGAAGATGATCAGGGCAGATTTCTTTTCATCTCCTCCCTTGTGCAAGGAACGGAGGTTGCTGTGTGCGGCTTCTTCTCATTGTTATTAACTGCTTTCCCCTGCAGCACGAGAGATTGGCCAGAGCAGGAGATCTCTTTGTAGGTGGCATAGAGAGTGATTACAGATTGCCTTAGTTGGGTTGGGAGGGACTTTTCCCTGGATCAGGTTGGCAGGCTCTGTGGAGCTTTCACCTCATATAGCATGAGGTGTGGTTCGTCTGCTGGGATCATTTGTGTACATCTCTGATGATTAATTCCTTGCCATTGCATGGCTTCCTCAGGTCTTGCCAACCCTGTGCCTGTAGCAGGTAGTTTTCTAAGCAGAGAAATGCTTTTCCCTCACTAAAATCTTTGTGTGTCAACTGGGTGTTTTGGTTAAAATTGGAAGTCTGGGAATACACAGTAGGTGCATCTGGTATCGTTTTTGACCTTAAATTTTAGGAAATGATATCTATATATGCTGTCTGATTGGTTAAGGTTGGGGTGGTTATTTAGGAAAGAGCCCTTTTCTGTTCTGAAAAATGGTCAGATTCCCTTAGAGGTCTTGTTCTGACAGCCTAAGAAAATCTTACTCTTAATGGAGCAGAAGTCCAGCTTGCTTTAGTTTAATTTCAAACAACAGTCAACATATACAGTTCAAATGGTGCATTTCCACGTACAAAAACCATGCAATTCAATGATCTCAACTGAATGTCTGTACTGCCTGAAAGAATATCCTCTCAATGAGCTTTCTGGCTCCGTGTGGAAGCTATCAGTGCAAAAGTAAAGCTAATTCACTTGAAGTGGTGTTCTGGTAGTTAAAGTAGCTCAACAGCCAATGGTTTCCTGTCTTGCTGTGTGCTGACCAAAGGTGCATCCTTTCTACAGCAACTTATTCCATGTCAGTGAAGTCAACGAGGTATTCCTGAGTCTGGATTTTTTCAGAAAGCATGCAATTTAGCCCTCAAGTCTGTCTGTTCCAGCAAAATAAGGAATGTTGCTTCAAAGTATAGACTTTACAGCCTCAGGGGTCCTGTGATATATGTGACACAGAACCTGACTCCTCTATATGCAAGAAAGTATTTGTAAAGGTTTGCGTGCATAACATTATAGTATAATATGTATTTTAAGAAAACTTTTGCTTCACTGGAGCTAGAATTTCACCATACAGGTATATACAGCTGTGTGAGACCAATACAGGCATGAAATGTTGTCAAAGTCCTGTGATTTGTGAAATACGCAGAAGCACCACAGAAACAGACATCATACAAGCAGCAGGGTTTGATAGCTGTCTTTCACATTCTGATCAAAACTACAGATATTTCACGGGTGTTTTTTTTTGTGAAGGGACTTTTGTAGGAACACTGTAAATAATCAAGATTCACTCTGTGCATATCAGGAGAAACTGTGCCACTTGCTCGTGTCTGGCTTCATCCCATAAAGTAGACAACAGCAGCAATTGTGACCCTATTCAAGTGCTATTGGTTGTTCTGCATCTTCTTTGCACCCCAAACTAAAAACTTTCAAATAAAAAATAACTAAGAAACAGAATACTGTATTTCTAAGCTGAGCTGTCCTTAAAAATTCGAATGAGTCATTTAGATAACATTCACAATACCAGCAGCTCCAGGGCACTTTAGAGAATATGTTTCAGCACAGAGACGTTTGAAACAAAAATGGTAATGTTCTAAATGGAATTAGATGAGCAAAACCATGTCATACAGAGATGAAATATAAATAAGTGCTTTAGGCCTACTCCATGAAAAATGTATGTGTTTTTTAAAAACTATTTTTCTTCTGCAATAGTTTAATTTCTGTAGAAAACAGTGGTTGGTTGTGGGATGTTTTTGTTGTGCTTTCTTTTTTTCTTCCTAGTGCATTCTCCCAGAATGTGCTTTTGCCACTCCATAAAGCCTTCTTTCTACTAAATGTCTGTCTCTCTATTAAGCCCCCAAGGAACTGTACAAGCCAAAGGCAGATGGAAACAATAGGCATTCCATGTTCAAATGTACAACCTACAGAAAGTTCATTTGTCAAAAGTCTGAGGAACACTTCCAAGGAGGCTGCTTCATAAACAACATCCACATGGGGCAGATCTGACTTGTGCTACCACTTTTCATGCACACATTCCATAAGAATTTAATAGGATGTTTACTCTTCAATTAATAGTTAAAGCAACATTTACAGAATCTTGTTCCAAATCCCAGTCTCATTTCTCCTTTCCTTCCTCTCCCACCCTACATTTTAAACCTCTTCATCTTTTACATGCACCAACTACTTTCCTTTTTTTTTACAGCAGACTTATGCTGGCCCTCTATTAAGAGCAAATCAGTCTCAGACCTCTTGAACTCTTTATTTTCTTAGATTTTTTGAACACTATTTTTGTACCTGTTGGAGTTGAGCTTCTTCACTGGTGATTATGCAAATCCCACCACAGTATCAATCTTTGAGATATCAATAACTAAGGCCAGTATTGTAGTGTTAGTCTAACCTTCTGACTCAGGCCTGGAAGACAAAAGTTACTCTGGTGCTTCTTAGCAGACAGCCTATCTGCATTTTAAGCTCTAATTACATAGCATAAAGGTTTGCTTTCGTTCCTTGGTTTTGTACTAATTAAATATTTTAATGTGATTAGGATGCTGATTCTCTAAAGTTATGAAATCACTTTGGCTCCCACGGACTTTCAACAGTTGCCCTGATCAGACCCCAGATTAGAGGCAAGGAAAACACAGAAGACTTTGTCAATGCCTGGATATAGGAACCTTGCTTTGAGAACCCATCAGTATCTGAACTAGTTCAGAAGTAATCCAGAGCTGAGACCAGCAGAGATGAAAAGATCTCAGCCAGCTATTCTACCCAAGCACCTTCTGAATACACAGATTGTCAAAATAGGCAGCTGATTCAGAAGGGTGTCATTATACACATGGTGGTAACCACCTTCCATATTAGGCCAATTTGAATTTACGTAGGATACCCATATCCCTTATCTGGTGCTTAAAATAGCAGGTAGTAGTTTCTGGTGGCAAAGCAAGATGATTAAATTGTGACATTAGAAAATTAGTCACCCACCAAATGCAAGATTCCGTTTTGATTCTGTACTTAATCAATGGCCATGTATTGCTCTGCAAAATAATGAAATGTTGAAAAGTGACTTGAAACCAGAGGTACATTACATATATTTCTATACATAATCTAGCCCTAAAAAATGCATAACCCATTCTTAGACTCTGGATTTCAAAAAGAGTATTTGCAAATAATTTACCTGAAAGAGTGAAAACCACCCCAGAAGAGTGGAAGCTACTGAATGGCAGCTTATCATGTGCCAAAGAACACTGTAACTTCTGCCCAAGAGACATCAAATTCATCTGAATGAGCCATTACTCAGAACTTGGATTTCCCCCTCTCCTGAGCTGCATGGAGCTGCAGGGGTGTGAATGAGCATGAAGGCAATGGCATGTTGACAGCTTTGGGTAAGGTTTCTCCAGTGGAAGAAGTTGACTCAATCACTAAGGTCACCAGTAAATTCTTGCCTTAGGACTATGGAAGTTGTTGGCTTTCCAGGGTTTGACCAGTACAAGAAGAGAAGTTGCAGCCTGATCCTTGTGTAATGTTGGGTAGAAGTATGGAGTGGGTATGGTTTTTAAATGGATTCAGGTCTCTCCAAGGCAGCTGCTAAGTGTGGCTATGGCTGCCACAGGAGCTTTCACCTGCCAGACTTGGGGCCAAAAGCTGAATCTGCAAGATGCTGATGCAGTCTGTCTGTTTCATTGCCCTCTGGTGGTGCATCCACCAGAGCCGGAGGCTACTGCTCTTCCCAGTTGCAGGAGTCTGTGCTGCTGGTGTAGGAGAACCAGGTGTTACAGGAAGCAAAGAAAAATCCAGTAAGTATCAGTCAGGGTGTTAGTTTTTAGGAATTGTTGCCTGCTGTTGCTTTAGTTTATTGCAAGGGTTGTAAAAGATAAACAGTGGGCTGAAGTCAGCTACCAGTTATCCCTGTGCAAATCCAGACTTCTGCTGGAGCCAGATTTAGCAGTCTGGATTTATACCTGTGCAAAAAAGGTTGGAAAGTGGCTTGAAAACACAGGGAAACCTTTAAAGTGCTTGACTATTACTATAGCAAAGTTATGACTTTGCCCTTGTAGCACATAGGTAGCCTCTTAAAGCACAGAGAAGAAAAGAAAACTCTCAGTGATTATCCAAGTGCGTTCAGTACTTTGCGGTCACTGAAGCCAATATTCAAGTGGGCTGAATCTAGAAACTCTTCTGTAATAGTCACCATCTGGACTCCTAGGCTGGGCACCTCACCTGCACAGCCTTAAATCTCTTCCAGTCCTCGACAACCTTACACTGGATTTTAGCAGGTGAGGTCATCTGCTTCTTTCAGTTGTGCTGGTATTAGTACAGTCAACCTATATCTACATCTATGGATCTGATGTCTGAGATGCAGGGGAATAAGGGCATTATACTGTAAAACATTACTATTTCATTCTTGCTAGAAATAGTCCTGAGGAGAAAAATACTCAGGAAGGGAGTGACAGTCCTGGAATCAGATACTGTAGTTTTTGTTTATGTTGGTTTGTTGACTTCAGTGGCTGTCTACATAGAGATTATGGATCATTTGTATGTCTGTGGTATTTTTGTAGGTGGGGAAGAAGTCAAATCTATTTAAGTGTGCTTCCAGGAATAGGTCTTTACAACCCATGGCGAAAGCATGGTAGGAAGAAATCCAGAGAAACAATGTTTTTTCAATTTATGCTGGAATTTTTTTGTCTCCCCAAGGTCATCTGTTATCAGAAAGAAGTCCAGATCAGGAGGGGCAATGGAGAATTTTCTTTTTGGATTGTTTGTATCTCAGCTACTTTTACCTGCATTTGTCATGGAATATATTAAAGTAGTCATGTTGCAGAGTCCACACAGCGTGTCAGCTTTGAGACAAGCACTCTGAAATGTGCTCACAGATGATAAATTGCACACTATGTCAACTACATCTTTGTCATGAGATTCTGCTTTCTATTTATAGTTGAAATGAAACACTTGAGAAAATTCTAAACCAAAGCAATTTCACAGAAATCTTGTAAATTTTTCCTTGTGTGTATATCAGTGAAAAGACCCTCCTGTGCTATCTCTTTGCTCTGTGGGATTCCAACAATCAACTTCTGAGATCAAAGTAGAATGCTCTCAAGATTGTGAAACTTATAATATGCCCATGTTATCTAGCTGGTGTGCCTTTGGAGTATGTTTCCTTTCAAACATTAAGGAGAAAGAGCACGTAACCATAGCAGAGTGCAAATGCAAGCAAAATTTGATACAGTTTTTGGGACTCAAAACCCATTACCTCCATAAGAGAAGAGATTATTTAGTTACTTCTTTGGCTTGTCATGTTAGTTTTGTTTGAAGCTGTCTGTGAAGTACTTTGCTTTTGTTTCACTCTCTTTCTAGGATGAATCTTTTTCACTTGTGCATCTTAAACACATAATCTGTTGCAACAGAGTTGTGGGTAGCAAAAATTGAAAAAAGGCACTAGGTATGTTTGCAGCTAGAAATGCTGTTGTGATTTGTTTTTTTTCTCTGATTACAGCAGCCTACTTTAGGAAAAGCATGTCTGGATAACAGTAATGGTGCACTTTGATGGGACAAAAGCTCACACTGGCCTAGACAAGGCAGGACATTCTTTAATCTGCTGAATGAATATTTAAGTTAAGTAGGCTTTGTGATGGCTTCCTTCCAGGACACTCATATCTTCGTGGACAGAGAACACAAGAAAAGTTTCTCAGAGAGAATCGTCCAAGCAAGGATGGGTAAAGTACATGCAGAAGAGAGGAACGGCTCAGTATCCTCTGTAGGGGTTCAAACAAGAGCTTGCTTGAGAAAGAACTTGTATCTCTCTGCATGGTGAACAGAGCATTTTTTTCTAGGAGGATCCAGCATCCAGATCTCTGAACCCTACATCCTGGGGAAGCCTGGAGCAAGAGCAAGTTATAGCTTCCTTGCAGTTGTGGAAGTGGTTTTGTATGTGATATCAATAGAAGTGTTTTCATTTCTGTGGCCTCTGTGGCTTTCCTTTACTACTTCTGGGCTTCTCAAAGTATGCCTTCTACCCAGATGTCCCTTCTTAATTCTAAGAGGAGATTTGGCAGTTTATTCCAGATTTGTGTGTGTGTGGATATATATATGTATATGTATATATGTATATATAACTGATTTGAAAATCAGCTCTAACTTGATCACTAGAATGGCCTGTGAGACTGAAGATATCCATGCTTGTTCAAAATATGTGTTCTTACTTCTGACTCAACTCTAAAAGTGTAGTGGAAGAGAGACATCCTGGATTTAATTTCCCTTCAGCTCTGCAACCTTAGTCATGCATTGATCAGAGTGCCATGATCTAGTTTAGAAGTGCATATGTGGGACATTAACTGACTAAGAAACCACTGCAACGTCAGTGTACCCATCTGGAAAGGTTAAGAGAGTTACTAAAACTCAGTTTGACTGGAAAGGTAGTTCACAGTATTCAGCAATATTTTTACAAATAGTGAGCCAGTAGCTTGTGCCCTGTCTTGCAAGATGCTGCAATGTCTTTCTTTAAAAATTGTGTTATGCAGGAAGAGATCTTTAAAAGCTACATATAAAAAAATTCCTGATGTTAAGTTAATAAGATTACAAAAGAGAACATAAAATCCATTTTCCTTGTTTGGAGTCAGTACCATTAAAACAGTTTGGTTTTCCATCTCTCCTTACTCATGTCTGGCTCTTCCCTTCTGTTCCTATTCAATACACTTGCCTATGAACTCTTCTTTCATATTTTGGATGACCTTAGAAAGTGAACCTCCCTCCATGGCACATCAGGTTTGCTCATGCTGCCAGTTTTCTTCCAGCATTATGTTTAATCAGGCAGCTTCCTCCTCTGCAACTGGTCTGTCCTGTTTAACTAAAACTTTTCACCCAGAGCAGCAACAGTGTTTTGCTTAACTAGTGTGTTGGCAGAGATTACTGAAGATATCTGTCTGGATGTTGATGTGATATGCACTTGAGTCAGTATCCTTAACTTTTACTACACAGCTTTGTTGTTAGCTTGTTTCTTTAAAATACTTGGCTGTTATATTTGCAGACAAGAAAAATAAGCTAACTAGCATCAGGCTCCGAAACTGTTGTGGTGGGGCGGGTTACCCACTTGAGAACAAGCAAGAAGTCTTACAAATATTTGGACTGATTAATTTACCGGCTTTTATTTGCAGAGCTCTATTGTGCTATGAAGCCATTCATTGACCAAGAGAGTACATTGTCCATTTAGTTACTGTTTTGTATCTTGAGTCAAACAAAAGACACTGTCTCCTACAACAGTAACAGCTGAATATTTTCACTGCTCACGCAGCCTCCTCTTCTAGCTGCTGGATCATCAAAAATTCTAATCAACTCTGATCTAACGCAAAGTACTACATGGCATTCATCATCTGTTTTAGCCTTTAATGCACCATGCAGGTTTTAATCAAAGGTATGCAACCATTAGCAAAAAAGAAAGACAAGAATTATGATGGTGTCCTAAGCAGAGCTCTTAAGCCAACATCACAGGCAGCAGATAAGTTCACCTCCCCCTGCTGAGTACAAATACAGCAGAATAAGATGGGTCTTTTTTTTGAAATAATTGCAGGAGAAGGTTTCAGGGCCATGACTTCTGTTGTTTTGTCTCAGTACAACTGCTAAGACTTATTTGCTTGGCTTTCCTGAATATTGAAAACAAATGTTGGCAGTGTTGCCTTAGTGTGGAGGGGCTGCTGGATCATCTACTCAGTTCAGCGTATGCTTGTGTCTTTTACTGTTGCCAGAGGGAGCCAAGGGCATTGGCAATCACTGGCAAAAGAGCCCAGTACCTTCCTTGTGGCAGAGAGGGCTTCGGGTCTCTCACCTCCTCCTAAGCATACTCCATTAGTCACCTTTCCTCTTTTCCTTAAAGGCAGGACTAGCGGTGTCTCTGTTGGATTCTGGGTAGAATTAGATCCACGTTCTCTTCTTCCAAGCAAGCAGCAACCTTACCCTCTTTCTCCTGCATTTGTCCAGTATTCCAGCACCTCTTTCTTCCCTGCTTGTTTAACCAGAGATGTCCATCCCTAAAAGGATGGCAAGCAGCTCCCTCCTGCCGTTCCCCAACTCATTACTCACAAAGCACCACGGTTTCATTTGACTGTAAGGATACACATTCTGTACCACACCAAGCAGATTCTCCTCCTGCTCCCCCACCCACCCAGCCCAGTAAATCAAAGCCAAGCAGCAACCAGCCACTAGCATGGTGTCAGGCTTTGAATCCATAGTGGCACGGGGAACAGGTGCTTGTCCATACAACAAAATTGTTTCGTTTCTGCCTAACTGAGGAAAGGGTGAAAGTAGCCTTTCTGGGGAGGGGAGCAGGCTGTGGACACAGCAGTGTTATCTTTCTCCTGCCACGTGAACTCATGAATGCCACCTGGCTGGAAGTGATTCGGGTGAGGCTGGCAGACTTGACACTCCCTCGTGTCCTAAACAATCCTATTGGATTTGAGGGTTTGCTCCCCTAAGAAAACTGCAGTTGTGTTCTCAGCCTTCCCTACTGCCTACTTCTTGGTTCTGGTATTGGCAGAGGTCTTTCAGGTCCTAATTTCAGATTAAGTGCTTGTGACCTGTGCCAGCTTGTGGTTGTGACCTGTGCCAGCTTGTAGCATTTCCTTGAAGCCATGATGGCAACAGGGGATGAAGCTACGTATCGCTCTTTGGCTGTGGCCCACGTAGCTGGTTTGGCAAAGTGGGGAGCTGACAATTACCCAGGGAGTCACAATTTAAATGACTGACCTGGAGGCCTTTGGGCTTGTGAATCCATGCAAATGGCATGTGGGTGGAATTCCTCCTCAGGCCAGCTGATGCAGGGTATGAATTTTCTGAATTATATTGACTTTGGGGTATGCAGGAGAATTTCCCCATGCCATGGCAAATGTGGAATACTTTCTGTGGGCTCAAATCCCCCTTGTAAATCACTGCCTCTAGCTGGAGCTGGCTCTGGTCAGACATTAAAAATCGGCCTTTCTCATGTGTTGTCTGGGGGCCGATTCTGCTCATGTGCTTTGTTTGTGGCGCAGCTGCCGGTGGGGGACGGGGCTCAGTAGGACTCAACGTGTGCTTGCCTGCATCAGCTCCCAGGTTCAGCCTCCTGCCAGATGGAGGACCCAGGCATGCCTGGGCTCCCACACTAGCAGAAACCCTATGTAAATCGCTGGCTTTGATTTCCACATGGCCTTTAATGTGCAACATGTGCGTCTTTTAATGACCACCTCTGGCAGAAGCTTAATTTGGTTGGGGGTGGGAGAAATGGATGCTTTAAATCTACCTG
The DNA here is from genome assembly GCA_013400775.1 of Chaetops frenatus. Lineage (NCBI taxonomy): Eukaryota > Metazoa > Chordata > Aves > Passeriformes > Picathartidae > Chaetops > Chaetops frenatus. Next base: position 141,603 of record VZTR01001692.1, on the reverse strand, counting down.
TGCTTCCTGTGTCTGGCCTGTGCCCAGCTATGCATGGGAGCCAGAGATTTTCCACAGCACCAAACAGTAGGATTTCATTTCCAATTTCCTATTTAACTAGGCTAGAAAATAAACAAGTTCCTGTTGTTTTAACCCAGGTAGGTCATTTGCTTTACCCAATTCCCAAGTATTGGTTCATCATTGCAGTGTATTGTTGTGGGTTCCAGAGGTGGATAATCAGCAGCACAGTGTTGTAAGGATCTGGTTCCAGGTCACAGACAAGTAATGAAAAAACAGCAGTCACTGAGGATTTGATTTACACACTGCAATGACTATGTGATAGCCCCTCTTGCGAGGAAGAAAGTGACCCTCTGGAGACCTCATTCTAACCAGCAGCAAACATTCGAGCTCCCTGGTGCTTCAGATGTCAATTATACCAAAGCCTCTTATTGTATAATGCAGGTCTGTTATAATAATACTGTCTGAGGCAGCAATAATAATGTTGAATGAATTTTCAAACAGTGGAGATGGGAGGGGGAGGTTGATCAATACGGCACTAATGATGGCCTTGTCTTTCACTGAAATAATTGTGATAGGGTTTATAGCACTTCCTTCCTATACCATGCTGTGCAGCAGTGTTAGTTTACTACCTGCTGTTATTGCTTTTGTATAAAAAGGTGTTAAAAAGAAACGTCTGTCAAGTTTTAAGGCTGTGAGTCTTTTTTAATGTAGCAGGGTTGTTCTAACCAAGATGGACTGAGGATATGAGAGGTACAATGCTCACAGGGAGAAGTGAAACCTTTTATTAGACACAGTGACAAATAAAGATGATTTTGGGCTCAGAAACCAGTGGTAAGGTCCCAATTTTTATAGCAGATTACTCGTATTTTATCATAAAGGTGCCATTGAAAGGACAGATTTTTTTTTCAAGTGGACTCATCCTGCTTGCTTGGATATACAAAGGTATCTGCTATGAGAGGAAATGTGAGTTCTTGAACACATAAGGGTACAAAAGAAATGCTCTCTGTCACTCTAGAAATCTTTTCTATTTATGTAACCCTATTTCTTTCCTGATAATTACGTGGGGTTTCTCTGTTACTCCACCATGTGTGTAGCATGCATACTATGACCTGTTGGACCTATGGGAAGACATATTCTCATGTGTTCTTGAATGTTGCTGGAGAAAGCACAGAAAACCCTGTGAAGGATGAAGATAAGAGTATATTGGAAGTTTTGTGTTGGGGTGGTGTGTGTGTGGTTTTTTTGTTGTTGTTGTTGTTGTTGTGGTTTTTTTTTTTTTTTTTTTTGTGTGTGTGTGTGTGTGTTCGGTTTTTTGGTTTGGGTTTTTTTGTTTGTTTCTTATAGAATAAGTTCTAACATTTTCTGCAGTATTTCAGAGTTACATTATTTGTCAATATGCTGGAATGATGAATTCCATACGTTTTTTCTTGTGAAGTGAGAGAAATTGAAAGAAAATACAGCCAGAGCCTAATGATAAAAATCCTCTCTGTTGAAGCTCTTCATTACAGTACTTTTCAGAACAGAAGAGACGAACTGCTTTTGCAGTGGCACAAGTCCAATCTCAAACTAGAATCAATTGCTTTGCCAATGCTGAACACAAAGGATGTTCATTGTTTGCAAACTGAATTTTTCTTAGTGTGTGTGCGCAAAACCAATGATCAGATTTTTTTAATATTTTTTTTTCCTTAAGAGAAACCCCTGCAGTGAAAAACTGCAGCTGATTCTGTGCTTCCCATCCTGGTTTGCAGGAAGGCTTCTTGTTCACAGTGTGATTTCTTCGTAATAGCTGCATGACAACAGTATGCCAATATTTTGAAAAAAAACAAAGTCCAGAGTTATAGCGTGGCTGCTTATGTTAGCTACTCACTGCTGGGTTCTGGTTTCTTTTTCCTTGAGGAGATAAATTTGCTTTTGCTCATATTCTTTTGAGGCTCACCTTACTATGTATAACTGACCTTTTTCTATGTCTGTATCTCCACCTATGTATATAAATTTTGACAGGAGTAGAAGGACCTTCCCAGGCCTGTCCTTTCCTGCAACAAGTAACTGCATTGTATTATGCTTAGCACCAACCATGTTAAAAACGAGGAAAGGATTTCTTCTCTTGTTATATTTATGCAATATCTGCCCCAGGGTCACTTTTTTCCCTGAAGCTTATGACATTTTTTTCTAATATGTAAACATATTTCTGGCTGACTTCTCCCTATTGCTGTGCCAACATTGTTTTTACATTCTTCTTTTCTCCTTTCATATACTTCCTCCTTGGTATATTTGCAAGGAGTAGTCAAATCTCTTTCCATGTCTTTTGACATTGAGCCAGCATCTGAAAATATAAGGTCATTATGGGGTGGCCAAATCTCACCCAGACATTCATATTTAATCCACATAGTGGATATGGCATCTGCCTGGAGTCATCCTGACTCTGACTGCACCATTTTGTCCCTTGGGGACCGGATCCCAACTGGAGGCCAGTGATGCTAATTTGGAAAAGTTCTATTTTATTTATTGGCCATACCCCTCCTGCAGAGCATTGCAAGGGATTCCTTGTCAGAGAAAGCAGCTGCATGTAAGAGCACAGGCTCTACATGATCCACGGAAAACAGTCCCACTTGCTAACAAGAGAGTGAAAGTAGGTGCTGCATTAGCTTATGTAAGTATTAAAGCTGCCTCATTTGCTTATTTGAATCTCACCTCTTTACACAACACCTCCCAGCTGGCTGTCATTTCCTCAGAAGTCTTTGCAGCTGACTGACATGTTGTAAATTACTCTGTGGTTTGTGGAGGTGTTCAGTATTGGTAATTCAAGCTGTACTGTCTGTTATTGGTCATGTGGCACAGTTTTTCTTCCCTGACTGAATGAGCTTAGCAGGTCAAAATTTTCTGTTGAACCCTCACAGGAAGTTATTTGAAAACTTTCTGCAGAATATGCAGAGTTAAAGATTTGCTGGCTCTTGCACATTTGCACTGGTATAACATGACTACAGAAATGCTGGTGGAAAGCTCAATATGGGGCTGTGTATATAGTAGCACTAATTTGTTTTAGGGCATTCTACAGAAAATTATTTGCAGTGTTTCTGAACAATTATGTCAATATATCAGCATAAAAGCTTTCCTTGCCCTTTGCCGATATGTATCTCAAGCTGACATGCTTCTCTTCTGAGAATATTTGCTAAATATTTAACCCAGGTCTGTAATGAGAATTTCTTTCCTATGTGTTATATATTCTCATCTATTTCCCCATATCTAGTGTTGCAGGATATTCCCTGGTTCTCTTGGTAAGATGTTTCACAGTATCAGCTATGATCAGTTATGACGTTTTTCAAATACAAGAAGCAGCATACATTTTGTGAAGCATTCTGCTTTTCCTCTATTTGCAGATATTTTTGCCCTGTTTGTTCACTAATTGGCAGCGCTGAGTAATTTCTAATCTGTCTTCCCACTGAACCAGTGAGTGCTCTGTGTGTGTATGCATATGTTTACAAAGTCTAAGGATTCATCTATGTGGTAACTAGAACCAAAGGAAATAAGTGCATTCTAATTAATAATATTTTGATTAAGGTCTATTTGTAAACCCTAGCTCTGATGTAATTTAAGCTGATAAAAGAAATCACATTTAGCTTCACTGAAATGGCTCTGAAATCTTTGTCTAACTACTGGTGAAATGTTAAGGGTGTGATTTACAACTGATTTAATTGGATTGGTTTCATTTACCATTTAAACAAGCCCTAAAATGTTGGAGTGTTTACCACCTGTTGTGACTCCTACCTTACAGAGATTTTTTGTTCACAGGCAAGAGACTGTGCACTGTAATGAGAGAAGAAAAGGAGGGCTATAAATGTTCATCTCAGCTTGTGCATGCTATTAAGCTTGCCCCTGGAAAAATGTGAAGATTTTTCTAGAATTTACAATAAATTTTCATATGTTGGTGGTGATTTCTTCTAGCTTCTGACAAGTGGCGTGTTTACTTCCCCTCAGCTGGGATAATTAATGTGGAAAAAGGTTTCTTTGTTGTGTCTGTGTTATATAATGTTAGCTGCTCTTCTGCTGTTTCTGTACTGTGAGGTTGTGAGCAACTCTGATAAACAGCCCTGAAAAATATGAAGGATTTTTTGAAATTTACTTGGGATGTTGGTTTTTTTTGTTGAGTCTTTGCCATAGTCCGAGAGAAAGATACAAGGCAGAAAGGTCTATACCAGAGAAACCCTGTGAGAATTTTCGTGTAACCAGGCTTTACTGTTGACACAAGAAGTCACTCTGCTTTTCTCATAGTCATCTCTGCAAATGTAATAAATAAGTTTAATCTTCCTTTGCTATTCTCCTGCTGTAGTTCTGTTTTATTTGCCAGACTTCAGAACAGATGGGTCAAAGAAGATGATCCTTCCCTGCCTCTCCTCAGTCCTGGTGACAGCCACCTGGAGTTCTGGATCCACTTCTGGGTTCCCCAGTGTTCTGCTACAACAAAAAAATCAGTCTGTACTTGAACTGAAATAGCCAAGGTCACAACACCACCAGCAGATTTGGGGAAATATATGTAAAGAAACACAGCCATCCAAAAGTAGGAAGCCATCCTCCTTTCTCCAAGGCATCTTTGCCTTACTTCTACCATCTACTTCCTTCCTCTTTGACTCCAGGTAACTCATTATTTTGTCACTTCTCATTTCTGATGTTCCACCCTGCTCTCCATGTTCTCTCTCTGCAGTGTTGAATATAACCAGACTATTAGGCTCCTCACCACTTTCTGCTGGGCCAGAAATCACAGTTAAAATGTCCCTCCTAAGAGTCTGATTCAAGCAGAAAAACCTACTGGGACATGAGCTCAGTGGCAAAAGCAATGATCAAGGTTTCAACAGGATTTTCTCAAAACCTTATTGCATTCCTGAGATGCTGACAAATTGGGTATCTTTAGGCACCAGATTCTTATTCAGGCACCATCTTATTCAGTCTTTAACTTCTTTCTTTGCTCCTTCAATTTTTACCACTACTTAGCCCCAAATTTCCTGTGTTCTCTAGGATGTCATAATCTAATTACTAGTTCCTGTATTATTTCCCGGAGTTCTCCAGAATTATGGGTCTTTCAGCCTACAGACTGCTGCTCAGCTCTTAACCACCTCCTTATTGCATCCAGACTCAAGACGTAAAAATGAAACATATTATTTGGGTGGAGGTCTCTGTTGCTCATATGCTGTCATCAGTGAACATCTCAAATTGCTTCATACATTGGTTTTCACAGCATTCTTCTCTAATGGCTTCCAGCACCTCTGTTTTCAAGTTTTAGTGGATTCAAGATACTAGATTAAATCAGTAAATGGATCTCTAAGACCCATGTTTTGATTGACCTTCATGTGCTCCCTCTGATTAAGGTTGTTTGTCCTTTTCTTGTGCTCAGAAATGCTACAATTCATCTATAAGGTACAGAGTAACCTAGATCATATCTGCCTACCTTGGGCACATTCTCTGTTCTCCCAGTCTATCCCTCCTCTCTTTTTCCATTCTTTCTAATTTTGTATTAATCTATCATATATTTTCATTTACAATTTAAATATATATTTTATATAGATACATAGTTTATATTTGGCAGTCTCTTCAAAATGCCTTATAATTTTTTTTCCTCCAGAAAGGACCCTCAGAATTTCAGAAAGCCAGACACAGCTTTTAGGATGCCAAATGGAGCCTTTATTTGGATGACCCACTTGTGCCTGCAAGTAATCAGGCTGATTCTGTGAACAAACAGGTACCTTCTCATACACAGACTCTGACAAACTATTAGTAACATTACTTGGCAGTTTCACTGTTTCTTGTTGGTACAGAGGCTGT
>VZTR01001692.1:93561-126190 GCA_013400775.1 Chaetops frenatus | reverse complement strand
AATTATTTCAGATCATATGTTTGGGGGAAAGATCTAAATGTGAAACCCTACCCTCTTCCCAGCACCAACACACACACGCATACACTGCTAAAGAATGGGATAATTTATTTTCCTGATAGCAGTTACTGAAGAAATACAGTCTGATGGAAACCAGGATTAATGTCCCTCCCCAGCTGAGCTGGAGTTTCTGTGTGCACAGTTCAGGAGATTTGGACAGCGGTGAGCTTTTGTGAGTACTGTTATATTAATGAAGTTTCCCTTCTTTTGATTTAGCAATCTCTAGTTTACTTGAGACAAGTGAGTTGACTCACTTCTCCCTTACCTTTTTGTCACAGAGAAAGAGCAATAAAACAAGCAAGCTGGCTACTGAGGGCAAATCTAGAGCAAGCAGGCTTTTAGCCTCAGGTCTAGGACATTAGTCACATGCAAATTGGTGATGATAAATCCGTGCCACCTGGCTCACAAAGCAGCCTAGGAAATCACCAAACTAAAACATGATTTTTAAAAGTACACAACTAATCCCTCTCACCATAAAGAAAGGGTCCTGACTTCCATGTCTAGCAGCATTTTTCAGAGCAGGAGCTGGACTTTTCCACATGGCTCCCCTGGAAGTTCCAAGGAGTTACCTGAGTCCTAATCCTTCATTAGTGCTCTTCCATCCCTTTGTTCTAATAGCCAGAGAGTCCCAGCATCTGATGCTTTTATGAAGTAGCAGAGAGGAGAGGAAATGGTTCTGATTCTGTTTCTTTGTAAAAAGTTTCACTGCTGCAATTCCCTGGATGGTACACAGTGCTCTGAGCTTCTGCCTGCACAATAACTGGTTTTAAACATTTCTGTTTAATCAAGAGTGAAGTAAATGTCAGAGATTCAATGTTCTAGATCAGCAGTTTCCAACACTGATACATCTTAATCAAGCAATTAGGTGCCTTTTTTTTTTTTTTTTTTTTTTTTTTTTTTTTTTTTTTTTNTTTTTTTTTTTTTTGGTTATTATTTGGTGTTTTCCAAGCTGGAGAAGGGAACAGATTTGCTGCTTTGCTCTGATGACTGCTAGCAGCAGTGTTTGTTGTTAACAGAGACATGTACACCTAACCACCAGTTGGCAGGTGTTAACACTTTGTTACTCGCTATTCCCACATGCTGGGGATTGTGGGAAAGCTGTCAAGCTCTCTGTCTTGTGTAACACTCAGCTTTTACAATAACAACAACAACAACATCAACAAGCTCTGAGCAAATTCAGAAGCTCTGTAGGAATGCAGCGATGCAGCACTAGCAAGAGAAACAATAGGATGGATTCTCCTGGCTTTGATGGGAGAGAATATGAGGCTTTGTGGAAAGTTTGAGGTATTTCCTTATCTTGCCTTGGAAGCAGGTAGATGGGGGCTGAGAGCTCTTTTTTCTTCTTCTTTCTTTTTTAATTGGTAATATGGTCTGAGGTGCAGAAGGAACCAAGAGTGCATTGTGTGTGCCCCAACATTTCTAGTCTGTTTCTGACATTTTTACTTGCCTGTATTCAGGAAAGAAAGCCATGAATACAGTGTACAAACAGAGAAAATAGCACATAAAAGGGTAGGAATGTTTTTGATTTTTTGTGTTTTTGGCTTTTGGGGTTTTTTTTTTGGGGTTTTTTTTTAGAGTGGGGGGGAATGACTGACAAGTGAGAAATGAGAATTTTTATCAGTATAGTACAACCCTTCTGGTGAGCTCAGATGTGCACAAAAGAAAAGGCCCTCTGTGAACTTTAAGTATTATTAAAATACTTATTTTTCTCTTTTGCTTGCTGTTATCCAGGTGCTCAAACAAACACTGCCTCTGCAGCCACAAGGTTTTATAGTTGAGTATTCCAAAGAATTGATTTATTACTGAAGAAGTGAGGTCTGATGGATTTTTGATTTGCATGAACAAAGTAAAGAAGAAGGAGTGGGAGGTGCAAGGCAGATGCAGAGTGGAGTACAAAGCAGAAACTCAAAAGAGCAAGTGGGCCAAACAGTGTGATGTATTAGATGAACAACAAGTTTGTGTGGCTGATTTTAATAGTGCTGCACTGCATAATTGCACCCCTTCCTCCCAAACAGCATAATACACATCTTTTCTAGAACCTGCAAAATTATATTCTGTGTGAGAAGGGATTTCATGCGTTTGTTTTTTGATGAGAGTGCTTCAGATGAAGGGAGCATGATCAAAGGAATGATCATGGTATTTCTGGCGTGTAGGCTGTGGCTGGGCTGCCTTTTGAGCACAGTTCCAAGTTTGGGGTTGTTCTCCAGCTCATCTTGCATCCAAACTGAACGCTCTTTGCACAATGGATGGGCTGGGCTCAGGATAGGTCATTTCTTGAGATACACCCGTGCTTGAATCCACCAATGCCTGTCCTGTCAAACATGAGGAAATGTTCACTGACAGGTGGGTTGGCCAAGTCCTTTCCTGGAAAGATTCCTACTGCATGATAAGGAAGCTCGATGGGATATGGAGGAGGTTGAGCAGCAGGTTTTTAACTATACCATTCTATTTTATTGGCCTGCCCTGAGGTCTCTGTTACACAAGGCAGTGTTGACACACCCCTGAAGATTGTGACTTTTAAGTTAATTTTAATTCTGGAATGCAGGTTTCAGGTTAGTCAAAAGTTAGGGTTTTAATGAAGTGGGATGTGAAAGACAGCTGCAGAAATTAATGGATTAAATTCTCTGGGCTGTGTTTTGCATTGGGTGGGATTCCAGTGGTCTTTCCTGACTTCACAGGTTCCTGAATCACTGCAGTAAGCATTTTTTTTAATGGACTTAACATTATTTTCTTGACTTGAAAATCATCCCTGTACCCATGCACTGCTTTAAAAAGCCTTCCTGCTTGCAGAGCCACCTCCTGAAAGGTGGTTCTGAAAGATCTTCCTGCCAAACTTGGGGGTGAGAGGGAGGTACTGGCTTGCATACATCTGCAAGTCGTGTTTCCTAACTTAAGATTTCTCTTAAAAATTTATTTGTTCTTGCTTGGCTACAAGAAGCCAGTCAGGTGAGTCCCGAACATTGGTAGGATCAATATGTAGATCAAATATTGATAAACATATTTTTTGTGTAGGCATGGTCCTGAGTTTGTTCCTGCACATATTAAAGGATACTTACGTCTTTTAAAAACCCTAGAGAGAAAAATCTTGTCATTTAGGGGAGGCATGGGGAAAGTGAGAGAAGGCTGACCATTTCATGAATGGGATTCATAGGGTGGGTTTGTCTTCCACCATGCACCCTCTGTTGGTTAATTAGTTTGTGCACTGCTTGTCTTTTAATAAGTGGGGACCTGTCATGCCGTATGTAGACTTTTCAGGGTTTGTTTTTGAGGTGCTTAGGTGAAAAATAAGTGATTTATTGCAATGAAATTGTAGATTTGATTGGAGAGCATGGCTACAAATGACCAAGTGAACGGGCAATAAGAAGGCCTTTCCCTGAGACTGGAATTCTGTCCTCCCACCTGAAAGGCCAGGTATAGCTGTGAGCACAGTCCCATCCACTAGCAGTGGGAAAAATGAGTCATCCCATTTACGTGATGGCGGATGGCATTCCACTCTGCTATGCAACAGGTTGAAAAAGATGCTTGCTGTTCCCTGCTCGTTCCCCTCTTGCAGGGTGAGACCTCCCTGAAACATGAAAGTGGCTTTGCTGTGATCATATGCTCTCTTCTGCAGTTGCCATTTTCTGCTTGTACTGTGGAGGTGCCTGGAGGGCTTGGGTATGACTGGTTTGGGCTACATACCAGCATACCCAAGAGTCAGTTCCTCCTTAAGGATTAGAACTGTTGTGCTGATCCTGCAAACACGAGACCTATCTCTTAAGCTGCTTGCTTATATGAATTTTCTGCAGGACTACAGCTGAGCTTTACGGCTTCTCAGCACCTTAGCTGCCCTTGTTTGAGCAAAATCATCAGCATTTTGCAGGGGGATTCATGTTTAATTTGGATTTTTTTATCTCCAGAAGAAAAACAAGGAAGAAAAAATTTCCTGAACTTCTGGCAGGATTTCTGTACTTTTTTTTTTTTTTTTCCCTTCTTTAGCAGCTTCATTTGTTTCTCTTTTTCCTTCTTGTTTTTCCCACCCCACCCAGCCTTAAACAGTGCCGGGAAATTCTCTACTTACCCAGCTGTACTGTCTGAGGAAAGCCAAGTTGTTTTTTTTCCATGCATTAAAATTATAATAGTTTAAATTACTTATTAACTCTCTGAGTTTCCCAGAGAGAAGACATCATCTATTTAACTGATATGCCCCTTGTACTTAGACAAAAGGCCAAAGGTTAGGGCAAGTGGATACACATGGAAACTTTATCCAAGTCCTTGCGGATTTCCCATTGACAAAGTCACAGCTTCATTCTTTTTTTTTTCAAGTGAAAATAATTAACATGGATCAAGTAAAACGAGTTAATTTACTTCCGTTGCAGCTCTCTTCCTGGTTCAACTCAGAAGTCTTTGGACAAAGAAGATGTAGTTGTTACTCAGATGCCTGTTTTGCCTCAAAACTTGCAGTGATCGCCTGAAATAGCTCACCTCAAATTGGGTTATTACTTGAGAATGTGTATGATGAAATAGTTTTAGAACAAGTTGATTTAAATTCTAGCAAATGGATCACACAAAAATTTCCTTGTGTCTAACCACTGCTGCTGTGATGATGACAAAAATGTGTTATGGATGTTTCTGTGTCACTTCAGAGCAGTGCGACTTTTTTTCTTGCTACTCTTACGTGAAGTTCCAAAGCACTGCAGTTCTGTGGGTTACTACTCCTTTGCTCTGCTAGCAAGGGAAAAACGTTTGTTTGGACTGGCAGGAAACACTGTTATTGAAGTTGCTGTGCTTTTTGGTGGGCACACTGTATGTTGTGGGCTATGGCGAGTGACTATTCCCCTGTATAATCCTGCAGCATTCACAAGCCTTCACACCCACATCAAGATGGTGAAACTTTTATCAATAAAAACTTTGTGACCTAGAACTCAGTATTATTGCATGTGGAGTTTCCAAAATGTCTGGGGAATGCTCAAGCAACAAAAAATGGTGCACCAAAATAGAATTCTGCATGAGAAAGCCTCCAGGCTGCAATAATATTTCCTCAGCCACCCTCACTGTTGGGCCCTTCCTGGCAGAGCTGGACCACGTCCACAGGTCATGTTGACTTTGTCTGGATTGATGGTGTTTCAGCAGCTGTCCCCTGCTGCTTTCAGGAAGCCAGGTTTGGAGCCATTAGGTGAAACAGCCCTGTGAGATTAAGAACAAGTGCCAGTGCCTGGCATGAGCAGCAGTGTGATTTCATGTCTGAAAGAATAGCATCCAGGAACATGTATTGTGCCCATACCCATGTCTGGGTGTGTCAGAGGACTCCATAGGAAGAAACTGTGGAATGTGGGGGCAAATCTGGGGCAAATAAGTCTCTGGTTCCCTTGCTCTCCTGGCCCCACAGAGACCTCCAGCTGATGTGGTGCCTAACTCCCAGGTCATTGTCCAGCTGCTGCCTGACTGTTTGACTTCCTTGGTGGGATGACATCTGTGCCCACCCTAGAGACTCTGGTGGCACAAAAGCTGTGCTGCCTAAGGCACTGCTTGCTATGTTGCGTAGGTTTCAGGAAAGTATCAGAAAAGAAATGGAAAAGGGATCTGAATTTCGCTAGAACAGGCAAGTTGATGAAACCTGCTGAGCCTACAGTAATGCCTAAGAAATCTCTCCCTTTCTCCTGTGTTTGTTTATATCTCACCTGCACTTCACTGCCAGACTGGTGGGACTTGGAGCTGGGAAATAGTTTTTCAAGCAGCAAGTCTGAGCTGTAGGACTTGGGGAGTCAAAGAATGGTCTTTTCTCATCAAAAGGTCACTCCTTGACTACAGATGCTTCACAGACCTTTGCTTTGATACCTATTAATTATGTGAATTTTTGAATACTTGGATCCTAAGTGGCAAATACTTGGATCCAGGTGGTAACTGGTACAGATAGCAGAAAGTGAAAAGCAACTGTGCTGCTTGTCTTTTTTTTTCCCTTGTGGACTTAAAAATTCCAATCTTGCTGCATTAAACTAAGTCATGCAGAAATGCTCCAGCTGTTCCTTGCACTGTGGAAGCCAAATTCAGCATTTTGATGGTTTTTTTCCCCTTTGTTTTTGAGAGACCAGTTGTGAAACTATTTGATGTCTTAGGTAACAAAATCATACCTGTACTCTCCTTCCAGTTATTTGGGTTTTCCTGGTTTTTCTATTTAAGGTGGACTCTTCACAGGTCATTTTGAAAAATACCAAGGTCACCAAGTTCAAGGAGGTAAAGAGGTCAGCCTTCTTTGCAAGCTGGGATGTCCAGCTTGCAAAGACTTTTAGTCTTTTAGACTCCCTCTTCATTTTCACTGAATACTCTGATGGCAGCTGAACTCACATGAATTTTGGTCAAAAGCAGTAGAAGACACCAGCAAGTAATTCCTTTGGTATGTGTTCTGTTTCTAATAAGAGCTTTATTCGGTACAAAGTGTGGTGAACTCTTCTCAGCTCCCTCCATTTGCAGGAAGAGGCAACCTTTATTCAAATACTCCTAAGGGAGAATACATTGAAGTATTTTGTTATTATTATTTTGAAAATTACATGTCTCCTATTTTTCCTAGCCATTTTCAGGTGTGAGAGTTCACTGCAATGCAGATGATATTCATAAAGGTGTTTTAATGAGGGCTTATACCTCTGCTTAACAGTGAGTTTCCTGCCCCTCACTTCCTTCTCAGTGCATTCAGGTGCAGGAACATTGTTTGGGAACCCTTACTCCATAGCACTGATGCCTAGAGCAATGTTTATGCTGTGCTTTCTGGATGCATGATCAGGAAAACAGTACGTGCTGTATGGAGCAGCTTGTGCCTGAGCAGCTCCAAGGATTGACCTAGACACTGGGTAACCCCCTGCTTACATGCCAGACGAGTTAGTCCCCTATCCCTCTAGTTAGGCATGGACTTTCAGTACTCTGGTACTCCTGCTGGTTTAATGGAGAAGAAAATGATCTGTGTCCATTATCAAATTATGTAGAGTTCTTTCCACAGAGATTATAATTTCAAAGTCATTCTTGTTTCATTGAAGCTATTTGAGGATTTCCAGGGTCACTAATAATTTTAATCTAAGCTTTTTTGACTTAAAAGTTAGTCAGCTCTCATAAGGCTCTAGCCAGGTGACGGCTGAAGGTCACAGCAAAGTGACAAGTGCAGCATTATCTACTCTCTTATCAGTGACTGCACCAGGCACAGTTCAGTACCTGACCATATGACAGCACAGTAGCCTGTTTTGATCTTCGTTTTCTCACTTTAATTGGGTGGTTTTTCTCATGTCTCTCCCTGCCTCTAGTCTTATTAACTCATGAGCATGGAATGGACTGGCTGAGATATCAAAAGAACGGGTACTTAAGATGAACAAAACCATACAGCAGTTTATAGTAATTCAAAGAATATGGAAACATTTGCACTTTCTGATACCACCTGCTTTGCTTGCCAAAGATTGTAATGGGAACAAAAAGCTTACAAGGTTCAGGAGGGAAAAAAGTGCCTTTTTGTGGAAAAAAATTAAAGAAAAGGGCAAAGAAGTTGTCTTGGGATGTGAGTGAAACAGAAACATTGGTCATGAACTGAGTGAATAAGGGGGATCTAATTACTGTGTAACAAAACAAAGGAAGATGGCTTAGAAGCCATTTAAATTGCAGATACCTAGCCCTACTGCAGTGCTACAGATTTGGTTGTTGTAGGTAAATGTGGAAAATGTCAGTCTAGTCCTTTTTATGGGAATTGCCAGGATCACAGAGATACTTATAGAGAAATTAATCAAATACTATTATCTCCAGATATGTATTAATAATATTCTTAATCTTCACTATGTTTTCTCTTGGGCCTATGTGCTGCATGATTATTTCTTGGCATGCCTACAGATCTCTAATTGTTTGTATATGTGGCTTGCCTCAGGCCTACTTTAAATGAATGTATGCAAGAATCTTTGCTATGTATAAGATTATTTAAGTGCTCTTCCTATATCTGTGTGGTATTATTTACCATGTGTCATACCATTCAAAAAAAAGAAAAATAAAAAACAAACCAAAAAACCCCAAACCAACAGAAGTCCAAATGGGGAATCCTGTCAAGTTTTTGACCAACATGACACATTGAACAATCCAGTCAATGATATTCAAAGGTGCTAGGGCTATCACTGCACACTTAAAATTCTGCTGGTTGAACTAAATGTTTATATTCTTTTCAGAGTTGCCTACGGGGGTGTGGGGCTGTGCTTGCAACTCATCTAGAAATGCCCAAAGGATGTCTAAGCTGCCTTGTCCGATAGCACTGAGTTCAACGTGCACAGACTTCTTGCCTCTGAAACTTGATAAATACACAAGGGACACTTCCTCTCAGATGATCTTATTACCAAAAAACAACCAGAACTGAGCTATTGTTTTGGTTTGTCTCCCTCAGCAGTCCTTCCTTTGGATCCCTGCATTAAGCATGTTGCACGAAGCCGTGTTTTATGTGCACTAGAGGACCCTAGGTGCCTCTGGGGATGGTTAGCCAGTGACTTGAACACACCTGCAGCAGTGGAGACTGAGTTGGGGAGGCAGAGGCAGACACAGATTAGGATGTTGGGCCCTCTACAGGGCAAAAGAAGTTATGAAATATGGTGCTATAAAAATTTTTCTGAGGGGACGGTCCTAAAATGATTGTCATGTCTCTTTGGAGGTTTATGACATTTCTGGCATGATAGAGAATGGCAGCCCCATTTTTCAGTATTCAGGGTTATTTATTGCATGTCATTGTCGTTGAGTTGGCTGTTCCGGACCGGTACTTTCATGTCATTTCCTTATTCCTGCACTGTTGCTCTGCCTTGCTCTTTCTGCATGGAAAAAGTAGACAGGGTGAGAAAAGTGTGCTGGTGGTATTTGCCTGAATGGCACACTACAGGAGCTGGATTTCTCCCAGAGCATATGTGCCTGTGTTGCACTAGCACTCAAAGCAGGGCAATTGAGGGTGCAGAACAGAGCCTGTAAGAATCTGGGTGATCGTGTCTGACATACTCAGATTCAGGCACAAGTGCAGGTGATCAGGCTCAGAGCTGCACCAGTAGCACACTCAGAAATATTTGGCAGTGGTCCTGACAGTGTTAGTGGTAAGACTACAGCAAAAAAAGATACTGAACTGCATGGATTCATAGACTGAACATGGCCCTTGGACCACTAGCTGATCCCCCTAAATGAAATCATACCATGGTTAGTATCCCCAACTCAGTTCCTCTTGTGTATTCTCTCTGATGGGTTAAGTTGAACACAGTTCTAAACTGTTCCAAGTGGTTTGCATGTGGTGATGTGCTCAGTGGCCTGGCCTCAGTCATGCTGAAGGGCATTTCTCTTCAGTTCTTCAGTATATGGGAGTCCCCAACCCTAAAGCAAAGGGGTGACTTCCCCAAAGGCAGGGAGGCAAGCTAAAAGAGCAGCTGCTTGCCATTTCTTTTTGGTCCATTCAGGTTAAAAATCAGCTTTGCATGTGAAGAAAGAGAGGATATCTCTGTTGGCTGCTTTTCAAGAGACTTTTACCTTTCTTCTCACTTCTGCAGTAGGATGTTGTGATTTCTTCTCCCTTTTACATATCCTTGCCCCGTCACCAACTTACCCTGTCTCTAAAGCTGTAACAAAGAACTGGCCACATCTCTCTGCCCTGACCCCAGTATCTTATCTGACCCCTATGCTCCCTCTCTTCTTGTTTTCCTCTTCTCTCTTCCCATTTCACCTCCTACCAGGCAAAATCTGTGCTCTATGGAATAGAGGCTGCACGTGGGCTGAGGGAAGAGAAACTATTTAGACACATTTAAGCATAGTGTGTCTTCTTGACAAATAGCCTGGTTATTCTGGGTGAAGAAAGAGAAACAGATCTGATTCTTAGCCACCACCACGGAAATCTGTGCTGCCGCCGCACTTGAGGCAGCGCTCGGTTCCCGTAAGAGGAGCAGGTCGATGGGAAGGTTTCTGGGGCCAGGATCCAAAGCGCTCCCGGAGAGTCTCTGGGAGTGTCAGCAGATTGCTCAGTGAGCCAAGAGAAGGGCCTGAGTGCATCGCCGGGCTGGCTGACGGCACCTCAGAGCTATGCGTGGGATTAGCGGCTGCCACAGGCCCACAGCCTTCCTGTAAACCCGGGGTGTTCGGCTCCCTGCGCTCCCTCGGAGCCTCGCAAAGGACGGGGCTGTGCAGGCGCGGGATCCGCCGGAGGCTGGTGCAGGGCTCTGGCCAGCACGGTATCTCTGAGCGGGGAAAGAGAAGTGCAGCAGTCGTGAAAGAGGCTTTTTTATTTCATTGCTTCCTCCCCATACCCTGTGTCCTGTTCTGTGGAGAGCTCTTAGCAGGCTCGTGGACCTGCACTGCCATGTGATTTGAAAAAAAAAAAGAAAAAGTGATGGAGAGTGAGAGAAAACCAAGGGAATCCATTAAAAAATGCCTCTGCTACCTCATTAATCTTTTGCAGCAAATAATATATGCAAAACTTGGGCTAGCAAAGTCTCCAAAGAATAACATTTTTTTTGGTGAGGTTTTAACAAATTAAAGAAATAAATTAAGTCAATAGCACAGCAGGAAAGTGCTTGAGGCCTCCAGGATTTGTATGTTTTACCATTGTTCTAAAAATAAACTGGGGCAGGGGGTAGGCAGAATTTAAAAGTGTTTCAGTTGAAAAATAATATTTGCTTTAAGTAGCCGTGTTTGGGTTTTGCTCCCGCACAGTTCCTCACCACCTTCCTTGGCCCTGAGGCTGACTTTTGGAAAAAGAAGGTGGAAAATAGTAGAAGCAGAGGTCGCAGAGCCATGTGGTGAAGGGAGAGGCATGCTGGGCGTCAGCGGGAAGGATGTAAAGCAGGAATTAAAACCCTCGTGCCTCACCCCACTGCGACTGCTGAGACAAGGCATGTGTTAGAGATTAACAATCGGCTTACTGGCACCCTTAGGCCCAAACCAGTGTGAAGATTTCTGGCAACTTTGGTCAGTTTTGGAAGAGAGGTGGCTGGCACCCTCCTCTCTTGCTATACTGTAGACTGGTCATTACTTTAATGATTAGAACAAGAACAAGGCTTTCTGGGTTGCCAGAAATCAGGGGAGTTAAAGGCTGCTTTCTGATTTTCCTTTTTCATGCTCCTTTTCATTATTTGCAGTAAAGTGACCAGAGTGAACAGCATTGCAGCTCTGCCTTTTCTTCTCCCCTTAAACTGACCACTTCCCCTCTCATCCCAGCTGCTACCTACTAAGATAGTTTTCCACTGCCTCTCCTCCCTGGGCTACCTCCACTTCCCATCTGCTGCCTGCTGTCATTTTTTCCAGCTCCACCCAGGCCTTGCATCACTCTTTAGCCTGTCCCAGAACTAGAACAACTGCTTTTGATCAATGGTCTCCAGGCAAACAGCATTCTAGAGAGAGGTGCAAATGATGGGTAAGTGCCTAGCTTCCTACTTCCTCTACTGTAAGAGAAGTATCATGAATTTCTCCTATTCCAGCCATTGCTCATGCTGAAGCTGAATGCATGCACATTAAAAAAGAAATTAATTAAAGGATGTCCTCAGAGTTGCAAAGGCAAGGCTCTTGTTTTCTAGCAGGTTATCTGCAACTTGACTGTAATTGCCCTGCTACTCACACAAATTCCTCAGTAGTGCATATTATATATGTACACGAACAGTCTAAGGAAACACTGTTATTCTGCATAGCTTTTTGTTGATGGACCTCTGACACAGTTCCATATGGAACTTCCACAGTGGACCTTTGAGCCTCCGTTCCCATGCCTGTAGCGTTCTCTCAGGGGACTCGGCTACTGATTTTACGAAGATGACCTGTGCATGGGGCAATCCCACGTGCACAGCAGGAATACACACACACATGCACACACTGATTCATACGTGCACGTGCTTGACACTTTCAAGTCAGCAAGTGCCAGAACTCCAGCTAGCCCTGGTATCTTCTGTTAGTCCCTGTGGGAAGGTTTTTCTGTTGTAGCATTTAATTACTCATGCTTCTGCTATTTTCCCCGCTTTTATCCTTGCCTTATTCTGTGCACAAAATGGGCTGTGCTCAGTTACTGAGCAGCAACTCAACATTTACTTTTCTCCTTACTGCTCACTGTGTGGCCCCTACCCTTATTGATGGGACAACATTCAAGTCCTTCTCTGAAGAGAAAATATGGTTCATTTCCTCATGAGCTTTTCTGTGTCCTCATCACTGCATGTGTATCTGTGGCTACACAAGTGCTTTATGGTGAAACTTGTTTTGATACTTGTTCCTAGCTCCCTGATGGTGCCCACGTACTGCTTTCATTCTTGGGATGGTTTTAGAGTAGAAAAATATGCCAGACAAAGCTGAGTAATTTACTGTAAAGGAAGGTAGCTATTTTGGTTTTCTGCTAGTGCATGTTCTGTTTTGTTAGGAAAGCTGTCAGTGAACAACAAGGTGTTTTATTCTGCCTGCTTCAGTTTTGAAGAGGGGGAAAACTCCCCTTCTCAGTAGGCTTTAGGGAGGGGAGGAGAGCTTATACAGAGGGCAGTGTGGGACATCCTCTTCTACCTGCCCCATACCCACAAAACTGGAGCAGAGCTCTTGGGAAACTCCTGGGCATGGCACTGGGTCATGACATCCAGAGCATCTCCTGGGAGCCAGCAGGAATGGTTCAGGGCCTGGAGCTGAGCACTGAAAACTGTTGGACTTCGGGAAGATTTGGGAACTCTTAGCATGTGACTACACAACAGCTGGGAAGATGAGGTGGGGAAGGAGTGGTGAGGACTGTTAGGGTTTTTTTTCTGTTCCAACATCTGTGTTCTCTTTGTCTGCAGTTGCCTGAACTCACATCTGTGCAGATCCTAACCCCTTTGGCATGCTTGGGCTGGTCACATTAAGGAAAAGGTATGAGAAGACCACCTCAGGGTGCTGGCCAGCTTAAGATGCAGTTGCATATGTAACCAGTTTGGCAGCAGCTGGATTTCTTTGGCCACATCTGCTTGTATTGGACACCATTAAATCTTAGTGGCAGACCTGGATCTGGGGCTCTGTAGAAAGCTTCTGGCTCTTGCTGATTACTGTGCTGACTCCTGAGTATTTTGAGAAGGCAGGCAGGGTGTTAAAGGTATTGCTGGTTGGATGGGACTGAGGCTGGATCAGTATGTGGCACAAGCTCCTAGCAGGCTGTGGGGAAGGTCTTTGAGACAAAAGTGGACAGTTGTAAGTGTGGGCTTATGTGTGAGAATGACTGAAAGTAGTGAGGAGAATGACAGGTGCTAATTGAAGGAGAATAAGTGTACTCACATCTAGAATGTTTTGATGAGGTTCTCCTTTCCATCACCTTAGGAGAATGCTTTGTGTTTTAAAGGTCAGCAGGGGTATCCAATCTAAGCCATTTTTGGAGGTATATGACCTGATCCAAGTTTTCCAGAGCAGGTGACTGGACAGAGGTGTGCACTCAGCTTCCTGAAGTGTGGGAGACACCCGTAGCAGCCATCATTTAAAACGTGGAGAAACATATTTACACAAGTGATGTCTCAATTCCACCACTGTGGGAAAAAAATAAATAGTCATTGCCCTGGCTGCTGTGGTGTGCAGCCGAGGCTTGGCAGGAACTGTGGTTCAGTTTCCTCTGAATTGCCAGCTCTCTTAGCAAACTCTATGTTATTGAAAGGGAAGAATCTGTTTTCCACTGGGATTTAGAGCAATTTGTGCTGAGTGCTGAGAGTTTTCAAGCTAACAGATTTGGAAATTGTCTTTGTTAAAAGAGGAAGGAAGGGGATCCTAGAGCATAGAGATTTTGAGTCAGTGGTCTGGATTTGCTTATCATGTGAGTAGAGGGGAGATCTGCAAGTGGCTTCAATAACCAGAGAGCAACGTTTGCCACAGTAGGGAGAGAGATGCTGCCAGACTCCCCTGTAGCACCCACTGTGTGGGCAGAGAGCAGTTGTGTTGTCACAGGTTCCCCTCATCACTCTGATGGCTGGTTCCAGCCTCGAGTACCAAAAATCTGTAGAAACAGGTTTCTGGCCTTAGAGAGAAATAGAGGAGGAGCTGGGCTTGCAAGAGGCTTCTAAGGTTTTGTCACACTAGAAAACTAATATTTGCCTTTGTTTCCTGCACAGTGTATACCAACTTAGCATAGGTTCTCTAGAACTGACCACAGGACTCATGTGGGAAGCCATTCTCTATTGAAACTGAGAAATGTTCTATGGCCAGCAAACTTAGAAAAAGATAAAATTTTTGTTAAAAGAGGGCAGCTTGTAAATTGTGTCTGGTTCTGAACCAGAGCATAAGCTCTGTAAAGGACAGACATGGGGTTAAAAAGGATTGGTCTAGGTAAAGCATATTCCACATCTAGCCTTGGATTTGAGGCTGATTTCTGTGATAAAAACCATCTTTAATGTAAAGCTGAAAAGATATTATAAAGATGAAACAGTTGGAAATAAAAGAAGCCTGGCCAAATTTTTTGTTTACATGGGCCATGTAAATCTCTCTTGAGCTGTAGTTACTGATCTATTTTTACTTTCTTTGCTTCCCAGAGGCAAAAGTAATAGTTCTATGCCAAAAAGACCAGTTTTCCCAGTACTTACCAAAACCAGCATGAGTTCCTTAATGGCCATTGTCACAGAAGTTGTATGTGTAAAATTTTAGAGGGTTTTTTGTAAGCATCAGTGTTGTGGACAGAAAAGGACCAGCTAAACCCCAGGCCCTAGATAAGTTTGGATCATTATCTACACTTGATATCATGTTATTGTGATCTAGGTTCCTCTCTGCTTGATGTCTTTCCAAGATTCCCCTGTATTCATTTTATCCTTGACAGGCTAGTGAACATCTACAGGCACTGTATCAAAAGGTTTGGAAAGGCACCAGCTGAATGTAATCTTCAAATAAATGCAACATACCATGGCCACATAAAAATGGTCTCTGTCAAGAACACAAAAGTGAGGCCTACAGCTCTGAAAAGCTTTTGACTTAGATTTCTCCCTAGAGTATAGTGAAGATAAAGCTATCACAGCTGTGATCCTGTAACATAGTAAGCTGGGCTGTGGAAATTCTCAGGTATATACCTGCAGCTTGGCTACTCAGAGGATTTTGAGGCTTTTGTTGGGAATGCCCTGATGGGTAGTGTGCTGCCAGGACTTCATGACTTGAGCCTTCCCCAGCTTAGGCAAAAGAGAGGAAATGAGCTGCATATTCCACCCCTGATGCAGTATAAGCATACAAACAAATGTATCTATCTCTGCAGGGCCACATTCAGATGCACATGTTGGTTCCTCAGTGCCAGATCCTGCTATGAACTCTAGCTCTGCATGCTGTTAGAAGTGGCAGAAGGAGACAGATATCTGTACCTCTACACATGCACAGGATTTTATCTTTTTTTTTTGACCTGCAGCATATGGTGGTGTTTGCTTAATCTGAAGAAAACTCACGTAGCCATACATGGTGTAACATGTATTTTCCTCACAGAATGCAAACCATGGTTTTGAACTAGGCTGTATTTGTTCCCGGATCCTCTCCATTTCTGCTGCAGAGATAGCCAGGTATGCTTGGTATTTTTTTTTTTTTTTGAAATTCCCTAGAAGACACATAAATAATCCAGAACATATGCTTTATGTCAACTGTTTCAATTATTTTATCTCTCTAAAGAGGGTGGAGGCAAACCCTATTCAAACAAGCAAGGGGAGGAAGATGCATTGCAAAAGGACGACTGGGGTTATGCACAGATACATTTTTGACTGGAAAGCCCAGCTCAGAAACGTGATACCTGCATTTTCATGCTTGGGTGCTGTGAGCTGCTGAGTGCACATAAAAAAAGTTGAGATCCCTTTAACTGCATCTGTGGAGTCCACTATTTGACTTTGGGTCAGGATGGTCTTCCAGAGGTTCAGAAATCCCATGCAAGTATGCTGTAACAAGAGACTCCATTGGAGGGTGCTAAATTTCTTGGCATTCCCTAGGAGTTCAGCCCCTTATAAAGTACAAAGTTTGGGTCACTTTTTGTAAGGGGGAAGCCAAGTCCAAGCTCCTGAAATCAGATGGAAATGTTCTGGTGAATTAAAAAAAGGAGTTGGGTTGGACCCATAAGATTTCATCTTCCATGCAGATGTGGCCATTTCATTTGTTTTTCCATCTCATAGATCCTTGACTGATCAGCTGCTGAGAGAATTCCTGAAAGTTACTTTAGTTTTCAGCACAGTTTACATACTCCCTATAGTTCATGTCAGAGCCTTAGTCTCTTACCATGGAGATGTTGCCTCATGCCACACTGCCTGTGCTTCAGCATTGCTGAGAGAGCCTGTCCCTAGTCCTTTGTAACTTCTTGGTTTATTCTAGTAACTTCATGAGCTAAATAATTTTGTATGTCTTCTGTATGTCACATTAGACTTAAACCCTTTTCTATTTTACCATGGTGATAATAAATGTCACCACTACTTGTCTACCACTCAAGTCCTGATATGAACTGCAAAGCTAAAGACAGCAAAACAAGCTAAGTAATACCCTAGGCTGTCATGTCCACAGCATAGAACACAGAGGGGCAATTCCATCTTTCAAAAGACCCATTCCTGAGGATTATTTATCAGCCCTTTTTCAAAAACCTATTTGAAGGACAAATAAGTCATTCAAGTGTTGCTGTGAATATCCTGTTACACTATCTCATTTCTCTGCAGTTAGATGATTCCCCTCATGTCCAGCACAGTTGCTTTTGATATAAATCTTGTTCCCTCCTCAGTGGCCACAGAAGCAATCAGTAACAACCTTTTATGGACCACATAGATGGGGGACCCTCTAATACTGATGCTTCTGCTGTGGCTATGTGGAACCAGAATTCTGGGGACCTTTCTCTGCCATATATTTTACATCTGTCCAGAGAAGTCTGTTAATCTCTACATTTTGATACCCCAAAGGGGTGCTGTGAGGGTACATTCATTGCTGTTTCCAGGGGCATTCAGATACATAGGCTACATAGGTGAACAGAGAGAGAAAGAGCAGGCATATACATAATAAATATATTAATCTAGTAAAGAACTGATATTTAACTCAGCAGTGCTCCCAAACTGATGTCAAAGACTATGTTATCAGCATGTTTCTTATCTCTGGAATTTTGTTTTGTGCTGTCCTACTTTACTTATTGGTTTGTGGTTTGTTTTGCAGCTTCCTGGAAAGGAGAATTTTAAGAACAAGAACAGAAAAAAAAAGCCTGGTAAAAGTTGTAACTGGCTCTGCCTGTCTGTGCTATGACAGCCAACAATATCACCTGATGATGATTTACAGATTCCTGGGAGATGTGTTGTTGAATCTCAAAGAACTGGAACAAGAACAACTCGCTGAAATTGCTTCCCGTGAAACAGCACAATGTATCCACCCGCTTCATGCTCTCCTAATTTAGGACACGTGTAGTGTGCAATGATGAGCTAGCCAACTGATTATGTTGCTGTAAATCTCATTCCCCACCTTACAAAACACCCCTGATTGACCCCTTTAACATGATAGCTCAGTGCAGCATTTCCAGTCCACTTGTTGAGAGGGAGAAAAATTGCGCTAGCCGCTTGCAAAAGTCTTTTTTTCAGAGAGAAAAATGCAACATCTTTTTTTCTTTCATTGGGCAGCCTTTTCAAGTTCTGTGACCCACTTCTGCTTCCCTTTAAATTGTGACCTGTATTTATTTATCCCTCTTTGAACACAATAACTTAATTAAGAAACTAATCAGCAGTGTTGAACTGATCTTTCAACTTACCCCTATCACTGAAGGAAATTTATGAATGCATAATACAAGAAAGATCCTATTATCTAAAAAGCTTTCTACTAAAAGCATTTGGCATCTAAAAATTAAGACTTCAAATTCAGCACTATATTTATAATGTAAATATGTGAACATTATTTATAGAGTCTGAAATGAACCCCAACTGAATCTAACAATTTTGTCTGGATTATTTATTAAAAATAAAATTGTTACATGTTTAAAGGATGGAATTGTATGTTTTGGAATCTGAAGAACAGATTGTAGAGGTACCTGTGTTAGAGAAAGAAGTTTAATGGTCTAAGTTGCCTCTTCTGTCAGTGGAGAGAGGTTGGCATGTTCCATTTTCCTAGGCACTTATCTTTGGATGGAAATTTATTGGCTGATCATCTCAGCAGGGCATTAACAGGATGTCTGTAGTTAGTCATTATCATAATCTGTTATTCCCAGTTCCCTTGGCTTCAGATGGAGAGAATAATTCTGAACACTGCCTAGGATGGAGGCACTTGTGACACAAAGTGACCAGATCCCAAAAGGAGAGACTCTGTGCACTCTCTCTCAACCCTGGCAACTGAGCTGTTGCTGTCTAACAGGACAGATTCAATAGGGCTTTCTCCTCTCCACCAGCTGTGTGCTGAGTGAATGTCAGCACTCGAGGATTTAGTTCATAAGTCCCAAATGCCTTCTGGGGTAGGATGGCTCCAAGATGTTTGGCCCAGTGTAGTCAAAACAGTTATATCTCTGGACATGCTCAGCAGAAGGAATAAAAGGTGCCTCAGTAACTGCTCTGGAGGAGAACTGAGTGGTTAGAGGAGGTACAGGAGGTCCCCTGCTATCAGGCCTCTCCACCTATCCAAGTGGCACTGTGGGCACCTAACTGTGGGTTTAGATCCAGTCCTTTGTCCTTGATGGACTTGAGCAGATAGATGGAGATAACAATTAGTTTTATCCAAATGCAGGCCTAAAATTAGGGTCTGATACCTGGAATTAAGGAGTGGCACGTGTGAAGCCTGGTTTTTTCTAGTTTTGGATCTTGTGACTGGATTAACCTGTGTCTAAGAAGGTATGAGCTCTATTCCAAGGTTTGCCTGCAGCTGGGAGAATCCTCAAAGTGCTTGCCTCTGGGGATTCTCTGGTGACTAAAAATATGGTGGAAGAGTTCTTAGAGGTCTCTTTTGTTAAAAGAACTACAATTGTTTCCTCCATGTTACTTTCACGGGATTTGTGGAATTTAATCTTTTACCTTATAGTCCTCTACTAGCTGGCTTGAAATGTGCCATCAGGCTCAAAAGGCTGGGGTGGGGGAGAGAATATAGAAAGATACAGGCTTGCAGGTAGTGCTTTTCTGAGAAAAGTAAAAGTGCGTAGTGTCTGTCCTACGAAGCTTACTGTATCCCTGAAGGATGGGCTAAAGACAAGAGAATGGGCTGAGGGAGGTATGACATATTAGGGACTCATGTTGGAAAGAGCAGGTAATTCTTCTAGCAACTTGAGGAGCCACCCAGTTCAGTTTGCCACTACCTACTCTGCTGGGGTCTATAGAGCTTGCACAAAGGTATTGTTAGTATCCTCACACTTTCTGTTGCCCCACTTGCTTGGTTGTGTGTTATCTATTCCACATGAGATCTGTAGGGAAAAGAGAAATAAAGATGAAAAGAGATGACTTCCATTTTTTCCAGGAAGAGCAGATTGCAAGACTGTGGCATTTTTCCCACACATCTTGAATAGTTTTGTACTTGGGCTTTTTGAGGAGTTTTAAATTAATTTATTTTTTAAATAACTGTAACAAGAAGAGCCCCTGCCACACTGATTCTAATGAGGATTGCATGTGCTCTGTGTCTTTCTCGTTGTGGCCTGTATAATTTAAATATCTTAGCCAACATGTGCCGTGGCAGATTTCACTTATATTTGCTTAAATTAAAGCTTGTCAGTTTAGGAGCTAAGAAACATGCAAATATTTGAGAGATATTTGACATTCACTGCTGAAATCATTGCACTAAATATCTGGCATCAATGACATTATTTGAGAAGGGTTAGAAATTCTTGCTGTATTGTACAGGCTGGACATTCTGGACTTAATGAAGAAAAATGTACTTATCTTTATGTGTTCATAATTAAGGTCTCCATCAAAATTTCAGCTTGTTTTTCTTCTGTATTTTCTCTGAGCAGTATGTGACTGAGTATCTCAAAGTTGCTGCTAGGAGAACAAACAGTACCAATATCTCAGAAGTAGTTGGAGTAATAGCACGATTTATCTGTAAAAGGAATGGCATTTCCTCATATTCTCATCCCCTAGAAATGCAAAGGAAGATGGTGCTAAGCTGGAAGAGTCTGAGGGAACCTTGGACATTTGAACAGCTCCAGGAGATGAAGATTAATTTCCTGTGCATGTGTATTTTTTCCTATTATGGGTCACTACATCAAATATAGTACTATATGTAGTACGTACAGCATGAAAACTTTCTGTGCTAAAAACTACTGGCTTGTTGACACACTGAAGTCAAAATTGTATATTAGTATGGAGGTGTTATCTCCATTGTAGACATCTAGGCGTAATCTCAATTGTAATGTAATTGTAATGGTACTTAATTGGCCATTACAAAAGGCAGAAGAACCCAAGCATTCCAATACTGAGACAGAGTCCTTGATACCAGTTACAGAGTGGTTTCCTTTCTGATACAGGATCAGTTAATACACAAACAATACCAGGGAAAGTATGATTACAGGATAATTAGGGTGGAAAACATCTCAGGAGGTCTCCAGTCCAACATCCTACTCTAAACAGACAAGGCTGCTCAAAGCTTTATCTAGGTGGGCCTTGAAAACCTCCAAGAAGGCTGCACAACCTTTGGGCAACTCTGGTTGTCCCCGGGGGAAAACGAAATATCCTTGTGACCAGTCTGAACTGCTTTCCACTTGTTCCTTGCCTTCCCATCACACACTGCAGTGGAGAGCTTGACTCTCGTCTTCTTGGTGATCTCTTCGCTCAGCAATGGGGTGCTCTGCTGATCACTCCATTCTGGTGACAGATGCAAAGAGGAAGCCCTGATGTTCTGACATCTTACATGATATAAAGGCAAGTAACACCTATTAAATACAGCATTTTCTCTTCTAAAGTCAGTGTACTGACGTACTCCCTGACTCCAATCACTCCTTTCATTTTTTTCTTTAACTTTAGACTGATGGGTCTCCTACTGTTCAAAGGTTTTGAGAGCTAGGGAGAAGGAACATTTTCTTTGATCTCTCTTGATTTATGTTGTTTGCAGCTAGGCACAGGACAAAGCACCACTTCCCCCAGAGAATTTCAGTGTTCCATTTTCCACAGTTTATTCACCATTTCCTTCAGGATCTGACTTTTAGCCATAATCATCTGTCTTATTCGTGGTGAAACTTTGTGTAAGTGGTGGCACAAGCCCCGAGCATGTCCTACTCTGCACAATCTCATCAGAGCCAAGTAGGAGAGCCATGAACTCATGTCTTGGCCCTGCTACCTGTTCACTCTAACATGCATCGGCTCCAATTATCGTCCCTTACATATACAGCCCACTGCCATGTCCAGGTTACCAGCTTTGAAGGAACAGTAACCTGCCCCTATACCAACTAAACTCAGCCTAGATGAAGGTCAGATCTGTCATGCTGAGCTATTTATAATTTGAGAGACATTGGAAAGGACTTGGCGTGCAGAACACTGTGGGGAAGATGGAGTTGACAGAACTGAGCCATCTTTTGTAGCACTTGAATTTCTTGTAAGGGAATTTTGCTTTGTGTTTGAATTCAGGACAGGTCCAAGTGGAGGTGTTACTCTATCCAGCAGAAATCATATGGAGGAGTAGGTTCCTTCACCTTAAAACACTGTGCAACTACACTAACGCTATGACTACACTTCTTCAGGCCATGGGCTCACCTCTGTGATCCTCCTCCTTTCCTCCTGCTTTCCCAGTTTCAGGCCTGAAACAATTCCTGTTGGCAGCCTCCTGTAGCACCAGAATGCTGAGTGTTTCAGGCTGGCTGGTAAAGCTTCACTTTTTGGAAAAGAAAACTTGTATATAGAAAAATAAAATTACATGGTACTGCTCCATGTGCTTTTCAGAACTGCTGTTTACTGTGGCCTGGGCCCCTGTTCGTTGAAAAGCTTAGGAGGGACTCAGGAACTTCACACACTCAGGGTGCCTCTGCACTTTGTTCTCACCGATGGCATTCAATTAATTTGTTTCCTCTGAAGAGTTGGACAGGCTTTCTCCAGATTTGGTGCTGCACAATAATGCTTATGCATAATGTGGCTTAAAGAAAAGATGAATTGGTGAGCAGTCTGCAAACCTGAGGCACATTGCCCTTTTGAATAACGATTCTGCATATGGCAGGGGAAGGAAAACATTGCCATAGGGCCTCTATGACCTGTTCATGGATAAATAATTATTTAGAAAACATTGATTTGGAATGAAAAGTCAGCTCAGAGGCCTGACGGTTATACAGCAGTCCACAGGGTTAATCAGAGAAGGTTGTGAAATCAGTCAAAAATCAAATTAATCTCTGAACAAAACTGGCCTGGTGAAGTTTTTATTTTGAGAAATAAAGAGAAAAACAAAGCATTGTTGATTGCTGTGGGTGGAGAAAAGCATCTTTCAGGCTTTTGACATTTTTAAGATGCAATCTTGTGCATCAGATTAATTAAGCCCAAAGCCCTAAATATGCACAGGAACAGCATTCTTGTGAGTGGTGAGTGGGTAAGTTCTCTGAGAATTCCCAGGACATGAAAGACTTAAAAATGGACTCATCTAAATTTTTATGCCATGCCATATAAGCCAGCCAAGTTGGAGAATTGGGCAAGGCACCTGGGAAGTCAGAGGCCTAACACTAGTCTTTGCTATCTTAGATGTCTCCTTTCCTTGGCTTCTGCTTCCCAACAGAAAAATTAGGGTAATGCCAAGGTTCAATTGGCAGTGTCTGCTTTATTTATCCTCAGTTTAGAGTTTGGATTTCTTTGTAATAAAATATAGTTTACTGAACTGCAGCCCTTGTGAGGGGAAGATGGCTCCTTCTACCCTTTTTATCCATGAAGTGCCAAGGAAGAGGTGACTTCATAGAAGAGGTACGGTATAGCAGACAGGGAAGAGCAACCACTCAGTAAAAGAGGCTTCCAGTGGGCAGTCTGGGACTTAATGAATAAAAGCAAGAAGTGGATTCATAATTAAGTGTCTTTGAGATGGGAAGAAGCAGCTTCATGAGGACCAGGACTGGTTATGCCTGGCCTGCTCTGGTCCAAAGACTGACAGATTTGAATGAAACCAGGATAGAAGGCATCCCTGCAAGGATGCAGTGAGCAGGGGAAAATGGATTTATGTCATTCATTTTATGGTGATTGTGTTTGACCTAGTCAGTCCAATTTATGAAAAGCTGGCTGGATGGTCTGGCCTGGAGAGGGGTGCTGAATGGAACTAAATCCTTTTGGCAGCAGGTCACCAGTGGTGTTCCACAGCACTCAGTGTTGGAGCTGGTCCTAACATCTTCATTGATGATTTGGACAGGGGAGCTGAGTGCATCCTTGGTTAGTTTGAAGTCAGCATCAAGTTAGGGGGGACTGTGGGTTTGCTGGAGGGTGAGAAGGCTGTACAGAGATGTCTTGATGGGCTGGGGCCAGTTGTGTGACCTTCCTGCACTTGGCTCACGAGAACCCAAGTCAGCAGGCTTTGGGCAGAGTGGCTTGAGAGCTGTCACTCTGAGAGAGTAGAAGGGGACCTGGGGGTGCTGGTTGTCAGCAGCTGAACATGAGTCAGGGTGTGCCCAGGTGGCCAAAAGGCCAATGGCATCCTGGCCTGTATCAGCAATGGTGTGGCCAGCAGGACCAGGGCAGGGATTGTCCCCCGGTACTTGGCACTGGTGAGGCCATGTCTCAAAATCTCTGTTCAATTTTTGGCCCCTCACTTCAAAAAGGACAATGAGGGGCCAGAGCATGTCCAAAGCTGGGCAACAAAGCTGGTGAAGGGTCTAGAAAACCTGTCTTTTGAGAAGCGGGGGAGGGAGCCTGGAGAAAAGGAGGTTCAGAGGGTGCCTCATTGTTCTCTACAACTGCCTGAAAGGAGGGTGTAATGAGGTGGAAATCATCTCTTCTGCCACGTATGAAGTGAAAGGACAAGAGGAGGTGGCCTTAAGTTACACCAGGGGAGGTTCAGATTAGATATTAGAAGAAAAAAAAAATCATTGAAAGTGTGGCTAAGTATTGAATAAAGTTGTCCAGGGAGGTGGTGGAGTCACATCTCTGGAAGTGTTGGAGAGACTTCTGGCAGGTGAGGATAGGCTTTAGGGGTGACTATGGTGGTGCTGGGTTGTCGGCTGGACTAAATGACGTCCAAGGTCTCTTCCAGCCTTGATAATTCTTGAGAAATTAAGAATTCTCATTTACAGTGTAACACAATCCACATGTTCTCTGTTCAAATGTCTTTCTTTTGAGGGGCTCTGAGTAAAGGAGGTTTACCTGCTGGATTGGGATCTCATAACACAAGAAAGCTCTTTCATTGCAAGATCATTTGAGGTTATTGGAATGAGAAGTATCACAGAAGTCTGACCTAGTAGTTTTTGAACTGCTGAATACTCCCTCAGGTCTAGAAGCCCGTTTCCTGTGCTCATATGCTGCTCCTTCCTGCTGATCAGAGCTTTGCTAAATTCTGCAGAGATTGTAGGAAGTTAATACTTGAAGGTCTCTTTTCTCTTCTTCTCTTTTCTCTTCTCTTCTCTTCTCTTCTCTTCTCTTCTCTTCTCTTCTCTTCTCTTCTCTTCTCTTCTCTTCTCTTCTCTTCTCTCCTCTTCTCTCCTCTTCTCTCCTCTTCTCCTCTTCTCTTCTCTCTTCTCTTTTCTCTTTTCTCTTTTCTCTTTTCTCTTTTCTTCTCTCCTCTCCCTCTCCCTCTCCCTCTCCCTCTCCCTTTCCCCAGGGGTACACGAGGCTTTGAATGGCGGCGGAAATCGGGAGGGTTTGGGTGCCGGGCACCCTACGGGATCACGTTCCCATGACTTGTTAGGGAGGAGACTGGGGCAAGCGAGGAGTGTTTTTATTTAACACTCGAAGAGAATTGAATTCCTGGAGCCTTTCTTACGTTCTTCTAGTGGTTCGGCTGACGATGTNTCCTCTCCTCTCCTCTCCTCATAGAAACAAAAGCAGTGAAGGTTCTGCTTGTCTTGACCGCACTGGAAATATCTTCAGTCCATTAAACCTTTAAAATTATCTTTTTTCCTTTTATCCCTATTTGTACACACCTGTCCCTGTGTTGTATCTTTTCTATTGCTGAAGAGAAGGCTCATTGGAGGCAGGGCCACCTGTGCTGCTCCTGCCTCTCTGGAGGTGGGCAGGAGCTCACTGCATGGTGCTGCTATGGAATGGTTTCCATCAATTCCGTCTCCCAGTGTGCCGTATAATTCTTCAGAAATGGAAAGGCAAATTTCCAGGCTTTGCCCCAAAGAAACACACAAAGGAAAATGTGCAATATATGGTTTTCTTTCTTTTGATCCCTTTTTCTTTAGATAATGCATGTCAAATTTAATTTGAATAGTCCCAGTGAGATCCAGTTTATTAGCACTAATAATTTATATGTTTTACAGACATAAACCTCTCTTCCTGCTCATTTCTGAAGAAGTCAGTACACTAAATTCCCAAAATATAGTCTGAGCCTACAAAGACATCAAGATCCTAGTAAGTGGAACATATTGTTTAAGTCAGTGGGAATTCTGGAAGTCTCTTAACACCCAAAATCATTCATTGATTGTAAGTAATAATATTCATTCTTATTAATTATGGCTATAGAAGGATGCTGGACCTTTTCCATATTTTAATGTTTTAGGCAATGGTCCATGACACTTCGACCAACATTTGGAAGAAAATGGCCTGTATGTCTTTTTCTCAGGGCAAATAAATTAATTTTTATGGAATGGTAAGTGGAGGGTAAAACTGAATAAGCTAGTTGCAATGGAAATAGTCTTTCAAAACATTGGAAAAGTTAGACACTTGCAATAGCATGTGGTCTAATTTCCTGAACCTGCGAGAAAGGACATGAATTATTATATAGCCTACTGCTGAACATATGCCTGATTCTTTATGTATGTAGAAAGCAAGGGTGGAATACGTGCGTGGGTCAGGTCCAGCCTTTCTCATTCTGTCTCTTACAAGTTTAAAACCAAAGCAGGCCTTGTGATTGACAGGAAGGCATGCCAAGAAGTGAGCCAGAGCAACTTAGATTAGTCTAGATGCTTCTAAACTGGACTGGACAAGAGGAAAAATAACTTTTGCCAACCTCTCTAATTTGTAAGTAGTTTTTATTGTATTTTAATTTTAAAAAATCTTGTCAGAAGTTTTGGAATGATATTTTTTTCAGTGTGTATCAAAATGGCCAGTGTGGTAATTTTGCATATGAACTTACTCATCCACTCTTCCTCTGGCATGGCAGTCTTTCTCTAATATTCCTTCACTCTTTTCACAGCATTTACAAATAAATTTACTGAACCTTGTCATAGTAGTGGGGTCAAAGATGATGCAATGGGGGTTTTTGATTTTTTTTTTTTTTCCTTTTTTTTCTTTTTTGGTAGGTTGGTTGGTTTTGGTTTACTTGGAGGTTTTGTTTGTTTGGAGTTTTGGGGTTTTTTTTAGGAAAGAAACTTATACCTGAATTTAAAATTCACCTAGAATCTTGGCTCCTTTAAAGTCACATCAAGGTGGGATCCCACAAACACGGGCTCGGTTGCCACGTGGGGAATGTAGGACATCCACAACTCACATTCAATTTACTGCTTTTATGTGGAAGGTTTCTGGATTTCAGAGCTGGATGGTGGGGTGACATTGAATACAAGATTGTGTAGCACTTTATAGAACTTTTCTTTTATTACCAGTTCTATAATCACATTAAGTTAGACTGAAAATTTGAACTAATTCTTTCCCTTGAGGCCCAGGCTCTAATAATGGTAAAAATCTGTGAAATAAGATGAATACAATTCAATAATTATATTGATAAATAAAACGAAAATCAACTAATTGTGTCATTCAGTTAGTTGCCTGCTTCCGTTGTTGCTGCCTTTCTGCATCAGCGACTGCTAAACTTTTTCTGTCACACTTCAATAAATTTAATTGTGCAGAATAAATGAGCTAATTTTTGAAGTCACAGGCTCTGTTTGCAAGATAAGGATGATGATTTATTGACCTCTTTCTAACTCCATAAGAATGTCACCCTCCTTTTTCCTGACAACCATAAGAAGGGGTTTTGTCCCTCTTCACCCAGCATCTTGCTAAATCCTACTTTGTATATTTACCTTCCCATCTCATTTTCTTGAAGTCACATAGTACAACACAATAGATCAAAGATCCCTGATTGAGTTTGGTGGCTATACAGAATATTCCAAAATATTACCAGAACTGTGGGGATTTTTTTCTTTCATTTAATGTTACTTTCTTCTGATGATCTTTTCATTCTCTGTGTTTTGGAAGGGTGGGGTCTAACAGGAAGTACAAGAAAAAAGGCACAGATTAATGCCTGCTTCTCTTTCTGGAAGGTATGTTCTAATCTCAGTTGTGGTTCTATGAGTTCATATACCCTGCCAGAATGGACACGCACTCCAGTGCTCATTCACATTGATAGTTTGACCAGGAACACAGGGAAAAGGTTGATACTAGGCATTGGACACGCCTCAGGAAAAAAATGCCAGCTTTTAAAACTTTTGTTTCTGTTTCTTGGGCTTAGATGATGAGAAGATTACACTGGCTGTCTTGTCTGTTGATACTGCTGCAATTTTGACAGCAATGGGTTTGTTAAACTGACTTAAAATGGTAGGAGTGAATAGGTTGTACCCATTCTTTCCCACCTCTCTGATTTTCTCTGTAAGTTAGGGTGGTTTTTTCAGCAAATCATCTGTATGACAGCCACAACTACCCTTTTTCATAAGGCTGGATATTTTGTTCTGTTCTTTAAATTAAAGCCACCAAGTAGCCTATATGGGTCGATAAAATTCTGTAGAGAAAAATAAGATCGGCATCGACACACCAACTGTCAAGAAACGCTCTCCAAGTTCTCCCTCCTTGCCTCTGTCAAATAAACCCAATAAACGACAAGGATGGAGACCCCTTCTTTGTGTATAAAATGGCTGCCTTCCTGAGGTGCACTGGGCTGTGCAAACCATCTCACTGCATATTGTGTTTCTTCTTCACACTGAGATTGAATCTACTATTCTTTGACTAAGATGCTAGGCAACATAGTAGGTCAAATATATATGAAAGCTAGCTAGACATTGACAAACCTGGCCTCCTGGAAGTGCACAGCAAAGGACTTTTTATGGAGCCAGGATTTCAGCCAGGCACCTAGAACACAAACTGTGAGAAAGTTTTTTTTTTTCATGTTTTAGTTGTTATATTGGATGTCTTTCTGCTGTAATTTTCTTCTAAAGAAGACTTATAACCTCCTAAATATTTCCTGTCAGATGTTGGCTAGGTGAAATGCATCCTGGGGAATTGCAGCTGGAGGAATCACAACATCCCACATACAGAGCACTCCAAATTTCTGCCAAACTCTTCACTGTGTCTTAAACCGCTTGCACTCTTTGTGATTGATGCTTGTAGCAAAAAGGCAGACCTAACCCAGAAAAGTCTTCTGCATCACAGCTCTGCCTTCCTTCAAAGAAAAACTTATGCCTGATTTAACAGCCTGCCTGGGAGCTCCACACAAACTTAACACAGACAACCTTTGCCAGATTTTGCTTTTTTGCTGGTAATTGCTGTCCCTCTAAGCCTTCATTGTGTAGTTGGTGTTTGTGCCTTGGTTGCTGTGGGTCACATAATTTACACTATCTCAGGAACCTGTCAAACTGCACTGGAGTGATTATATTGATTTTGGGAAGAGTAGTGAGAGCAAAACTTACTCTTTGGTGAAGAAGGCATTGCCAACATCAAAAGGATAACATTCCGTCAGCATCTAATGTTTTATTGGGCTGTAGCGAAAGACTTTGGAGAAAGATTTCCAGGTCATAAAGCACTTCCAAACTGTTGATTGACCTTGTGTTTTGTGGACCATTATAATTTTTCTTTTTGCAAACCAAGTTCCAATTGTCCTGCAGATTTCTTGCACCAAGAACAAGAAAATAAAGTTTGTACTAAACCTTGGGCATTGGGGGAAGTACAGGAGATTTCTGAAAATGCTGTCTGATTCAGATCAACACTTCTAAAGCCATGGTTTCCACTGAAGAAGGACTGTGTGCTTCCTTTCAAAGGAAGAGGAAAGTCAGTAGTCTTGCAATTAAAGCAGTGCTAATTTTTCAGTTTAGAATTTTTTTTCTGCTGTGACCTTCGCCAGATCTTAAATTGTAAGTAGATGAATAGAACATATTTTATAATTAATCCAAATTGAACATATTCATCATGCTCTGTAAATTGTAACACAGTTCAGCCCTTCTTTATCCTTTTTTGTTTGTTTTCTGATTATGTGGGTATGACTGAGCATTGCTGGTCTGCTCTGGAAGTGACTTGGCAAAATGCCACCCGCTTGTCACTCCAAGTCTGATTTACAGACTAGCTGAAGGGTACGAGCTTTGATGAAGTAATTCGTCCATAGATGAAACCAAGATTAGGCAAATAAGGGCTCCTCATGAAAGAAAACCTATCTTCCTTGTTGCTGAATGTAGAAGCTGAACTTCCCAGGTGTGGGGATAAATCAGAACCAAGTGCAGAGATAAGACTTCATACTGCTGATGAAATTTTGTTGTCTTTCTAACATACCAGGCTTTTGATTCATTCTGCTGAAAAAATGGAAGCCAGGCAGCCAGGCTCATTATTCAGGCAATGCATGGATTTGAGATGTTTCTGTGTTCTTTGATGTTTGAAAACTAAGTTGGCAATACTAAAACCTTCCAATTATGTAAAAATCAGGAGCTTGAGGATTTATTGAAGTCCAAGTAAAAACAAATAGAAAACAGTGTCTAGAGATAGGAGCCATTCACCGTCCACAACTGGCTTGGGTTCCTCTATTGCCAGACCTTTTCCAGTCCTCAGGATGGACCTAATACAATTAGATCACAGCATCCCCTATTTCACAATATATACTTACAGTAAGACACTTGTTTTCAGTTGATTTTTTTTTTTTTTTTGTATGTAGTGGTTTTGAGACTGCTTTGGAATATTTTATATAACATCAGCCACTGTGCAGATTTGTCTATTGTACAGTAATTACTTAAATAGGGGATTTTGTATGCTACAGCCAGTGATTCATGAACTGCAGGGTATCTGCAAAAACAGGCTTTCATTGGGATTATGGGATGTAAAAAGCCTGAAGGTTTTTGCCTTTGATAGCAGACCTGCCATGGCATCCACATAGAGTTTGTCTAATAAATTGTATTAGTGCTGATAACTTCCCTCCCCCAACTCTTTGCTATTCTGAGGTGTTTGAAAGAAAACTGTTTCTGTGTGAATTATTGCTGTGGCAATCATTAAAGCATATGTTCAGTATGCATGCTGTTGGCCATGAAGCATAACAGAGAAGTTGAAAAGGTCCTTCAGAAATTACTTAATATTGGGAAATTTGCAATTTTGGGATTTCTAACTAGAAATAAGGGAGTTGTGGAAAGTGTGGGGAAAAGAGCACAATTGGATATTCTCAACATTTTCAAGGGGATGTAGTCACTTATCTTCCGTCAGTTTAGTGTTAAGTAGATAAATCTCCTACCTGTTTTTGGAAATACTCTCAGCCACTGGAGAAAATGGAGATCCTGATTGATCTAAGGCATTGTCTAATTCGGCATACTGAACTATTTCAAGCCTGCAAGAAGGAGGAGGGCATGCTGATGACAGCATGTTCATGCCTGTGTATTCAACCAACGTGTTAGACCAGGGATCTGTGTCAGACACAGGTAAGCCTAAAGCTTTCTCATTCTGTGAGATCCAGCGGGAACTGGGCAAGGGGAATAATAACTATTATGATAATGGCTTCCTGCCTGATAAAAATACCTAATTTTTCCAGGGGATAGGAGATTTCTGGTGAAATTTCCTTGTTGAATTTTCTGTCAGCCCATTTCTAAATGTCTGCATGTTTCATGTCATTAAGACAAAAACAGTCGTGTCATAGTTGCTTGTGAGTTTTAAATATAGCAGGCAGAGAATTTCAGACATGCTGATACTTGTTTTTATGTTGGCATCCAAATGGCTGCATTTTGTTTCCAGGGGTTGGGAAAGATCATTTTCTTAGTCATATTTCTCTGTGATCTAGAGCTGTGCAGATAAAAACAAAAACAAAAAAAGAGCCCTTAGTGCTATTAACTGCCTTCCTTCTGAAGTCATCTAGCTCTGGTAAAGCAGTTCACTAGAGAGTAAAAGCAAGTTGGGGTATGTAAAAACAGAGTTCATGTTTAATGCCTATGAGATTGTTCACAGACTTTTATTGCCATGCAAAAGGGTCACATCAGACAATAGCAGCAAGAAGATTCCAGATGTCCCAGTATCTATCCACCCTCATGCATTTATTGCTATTCCTGTTTCTGACTGCCTAGTGTGCAGGAGGTTGTTTGCTATCTTAAAAACCCACTAAAAATGGGAGGGCAGCAAGCAGTGAGGGTATAGCTGTATAGGTACAGACAGAACTGTATATCCTTGACTGAAATCCTCTGCTCAGCAGAGGTTCCTCGGGGTAGGTGCTCTGTAAAGGTTGGGTTTTAAAGTCTTGTCTGATTCTACTCTCACTGTTCTCAGCTCTATTTTGCAGGATTTGGCCATCCAAAATGATGCTCCCAAACAGGGCATTGGAGGAGACTCAGCTCAGCAAAGCTGCAGGTAGAGTAGAACTTGTTGCCACTGTTTTCCATATGTTCCTCTCTATGGGGGCCTGACTGGACCTCGACCTGAGGGAGACGCAGAATGGAAACTTAATGGAGAAACAAGTCCCACCCCCAGGTATGTGAAACAGCCAAACTCTTTTGTTCTCATACTTTCTGGTTTAGGATGCTTCTGTCCTGGGGGAAGGACCGTGTGTGTGTGTGTGTGTGTGTGTGTGTGTGTGTGTGTGTACTAGGGGCAGTGCATCCCTGGCGCTGCTAATTCCATGAACACATCTAATGCTCAGCCTTAATCTGCAGCCCTTCAAAAAAAACCTTCCCCTATTTCCTCTTCTTTTTTCATTTTTTTTTCTGTTTTGTTTTGAGTTAGTTCACATTGGTTAATCATTTTAGAAAAGGGCTGGGATTGTGGAACCTTTGCTGGCAAGAGTTTTCCCCTGGAGTCAAGGAGACTACTCATTAGCATGACTTCTTGCCAGCATGAAGGAGGGATTCACAATCTGGACAGTTGTAGTTTTAAAAATATGTCTCTATTTAGCTGATTTGAGCAGCTGAACAGGGCTAGTTAAGGAAATCAGGCTGTCACACTCTGGTGTTTTACTTCAGAATGCATCTTTGGTGAAGAAATGTATTTTTGCATAACACACGCACACACATTTAAACAGTATTTCAGTTATCTGATTGGTGCCTTCACTTTTACGTGCAAGCATTTTGTGATGTCCAGCATAAACCAAGTTGTCAATAAATCCCTGCTCTATATCTCTCTTAGCTTACACACAGTGCAAAAATGTATGTGGGTCAGTATTCACAGAAAAGCCATTATGGGCAAATTATGCCAATCTCTTAGATGTGGGTAGTGCTTGCAGGACACCAGTTTTTGAGCCCAGTGGGGGTAGGGGCTACAAGGTGAGAAGTTGGGCATGGTTGAGTCTGCAGGACATGAAGGTGGCATGGCTGTGCCTCTTTGCAAGAAGCAAAACTCAGAGGGAGGAAGTCTGGCTCTGTGACAGAAAACCCTGCGCTTTATATTACACGGGTTCCCTACCATGAGCCAGTCACTCCCTCTTTTTTTTTTTTTTTTTTGAGGACTAATGAAAAAATTCTGCCTCTAACCTGCATGGCGAA
>VZTR01001692.1:81830-93383 GCA_013400775.1 Chaetops frenatus | reverse complement strand
TCCCTCCCTCTTTTTTTTTTTTTTTTCTGAGGACAAGTGAAACAATTCTGCCTCTGCTCTG
Source organism: Chaetops frenatus (assembly GCA_013400775.1). Taxonomy (NCBI): domain Eukaryota; kingdom Metazoa; phylum Chordata; class Aves; order Passeriformes; family Picathartidae; genus Chaetops; species Chaetops frenatus. The sequence continues at coordinate 93,322 of VZTR01001692.1, read as the reverse complement.
CATGGCTAACAGCAGCAGTGACCTTCAGGCTTGCCACTTAAAGCTGGTGTGGGATCATCCCAGGGAAATTTCAAAACAAGGGTATCTTTCCCTTCCCCTCCTGCTCCTCCACTCCTCTCTGCTACGTCTCCCCTGCGGCCATCAAGTCCGGGTGCTGGGCTGCTGGAGCACAGGAGTTCCCTCTTCCGTCTGCCTCTCCCTCCACCTTCCACAAAGCTGACAGGGGGATTTTTCACCTCCTCACTTTCCTTTTTTTCCTCTTTGATTAACTTTGGACCAGATGGCCAGTCCCCAATCTCTCAGCATGCATTTGACTGACAGGAGCCTTTGATAAACCTCATAAGAATGAAGTCATCTTCAGGTCACCTCCTCTGCCTGGCCTTTAGCATCCCACACATACCACCATTATCTGCTGAATAGGAGACAAAGGAAATTAGCTCCAATTCCCTATCATCCCCATTATTTTCACACTGATTTAAACAATGAGGCAATGAGATGCCCTTCACTTTCCTTCGAAAGGTACAAATGTCAGCTGTTAAGAAATGCAAACAAGAGGGTTCCCATGTTAATGGATGGGTTTCTTTGTAAAGCCATGAAGTGGTAAAGTGGATTTATTCACTACCTGCCTGGAAAATGCTTAACATACTTCTAAACAAATTCTTTAATGACTTTTATTTTATACACAGTGTGGGGTGCTTGAGAAGTCTCATTGTTCTGGTCTGGATATACACAATGAGGTGATATACTGCTCTGTTGTTTTTCCATACGCAGTTATCAGCTGAAATCTTGGAATCTGAATTCCCTGATATACTGAAAGTTGTGTGTGAATCCGAGTACTGTGATGTAGGGAACTAGCTCCAATCTCGAAGTGAGGAAAGACATTTGTATACTCTGGACAGAGGTCCAAAGTGCATGAATCAAAACATAATCTGTCCAGAGATTTGTAAGTAGTAACCTCATATCCTCTTGGCTATTAATGTTTTATCTGAGAAGAAAAACAACAATACACCTTAGGGACTGTTGCCTCAAAGGCATTTTAAGGCAGGCATGCTAGAAAATATCTGCAAAAATGTTTATTTTTATGTAATTTCTTTCCCAAGATTGTTGTCTTCCACTTGAGTTGATTTGACTGTCAGTTAATTCTGGTTTATTGGCAACTGAAACTGTCTGGATGATTGGGCACTTGCATGAAAACATTCTCCAGATCACTAGCACACCTAAATACATTGCAGGAGATTAAATCGTCAATGGTCTTCAAATTAATTCTTGGGAAAACTGGTCCATAACTTGGACCACATTAACTGGTCCAACATTTAATGCGCTTAACATTAAAATGTAACTTGTTTTTTCTTCTTTGCTTATTCTCTCTAGTAAAGCAGTCAGCATCTTGCCTCCTCTAGTGGTTTTACCAAATGGGGGTCACTGCAAAGTCATCTCCTGATGTACAGCTGAAAAGCACCACACAAGAACCTATCTATATATTCCACACAGCAGCAATGATGCTGGGAGCTAGAAACTGGGAGCTGTATTCCTGCTGCCCAGAATGAAATAGGAACAAGGACAGTGTGTCAGGTCAAGAGACTGGTGAGCAATTCTGCACACCTTGCCAAATTGCTAGACCTTGGCTTCCTCTGCAGTCAGAGGAAAGAAAACTCATCTTGGTACCCAACTTAGGCATGTAGAGAAGTCAGTCCTGTCTGCTTGATGCTCCTGCTCACTAGAAGTCTGAATCACTTTGTGCTTATTGACCTTGGATGCCACTGTAGTGGGTGTTTCTAAATTAGACTCATATTGAGCAGCCTGAATGTCCTGGCACTGAAAATGATGGTCTGGGAAGGCTTTTCTGTTGTTTTAAACATCACCTGGGTGGTGTTTGCCACTTACCTTCGGCCAATGATGAAATCTGGTCTTTTTCTGCAGTGTTATCTCAAGTACCTTACTTCACCAGTGATAGAGAGAATTCAGATGATGGATTGTCTAGGCAGATTTATTCTTCTGGGCACTCCTGGCTACCCTTCACCATGAACTCTGTGTCTGGAGAATGACTGCAGAACTGTAGCATGAGAGGATATCTATCTTTTAAATAAAGACCCTCTCCATGTGAATTCAAAGATACTCTTGCTGCTAAAGGAGGATGTTAATATGGATGTTAATATGTCAGGCAGAACCTATATTTTTTTTCTTTGGAGTCTCTTTTTTATGGCTTCTGCTACTTGTGTAAGAAGATCCATTCTGTGGTACTCCAGTAAATTATTCCAATTCAAAGCTGGGCATAGGAACCCAACAGAAGTTCACTAATTGAAAGAAGTCTTGAGAAAAGTGAGTTAAGTCTAATTAAAGTATTAATTCTTCAATCACTCCTGAAAAAAAATCAAAAGAAATGTTTGCTTATTTTTTCCTTCCAGCTAAAAAGCTTCCAGTGTTGCCTGTACCATCAAAGTATTTCAGCTGCTTAGCAAATTATAGCTTGTTCCTCTTTCCTCTATATTCCATCTTATGGGGTGAACCTTAAATCACCACAATTTTGTGGTGCTGCCAGCCCTCAAGAACCTTTAATTCACTTTACTTTTTGAAGCATTTGAATAGCTAACACAGAAGGCCAGCTGCTTGCTTCCACTTATCAAGTCTCACCTTCTTCATGTTGTGGTGTTTCTATCTTGATGGTGGCTAACCTTTCACGAAGCTGCCTTTTTTCTGACCCCTTGACAGTCAATCCCCAGCCAGACAACGGGCTGAAGATGGGTCCTAGGCTCAGCTAGCGAGAACATGGCACAGGAACAGATGGCTTCTGCCCCAGAATCCTTGGTAGTTTAATACTTCTAGAAGGCACCTTTGCACTGGTAAGGGTGGGAAGCTCGACACATTTCCGTGCATCCTGCTGCACGCTTTCTGATTGGAATCTGGGGGAAGAATTGAACTTCTGGCAGCAGTTATGAACTTGGCAGCCAGTCAGTTTCTTTTAAGGACCCTGCTGTGTCAGGGTGCAGATCAAGGTGTAAAACCAACTCTCTGAAAACCTTATTTTCCTTAGATAGGGAAGAACGACTTGCATGCAGCTAACCTGTGACAGGGATTGAAAACTGAAATATGTTTTTTTTTAAGTACCATTCTCTCCCCCAGTTTGTTTTTCTCATACAGCCTGTCACTGCTTGGTGTATTTGTCTGTCCATCTCTGCACATGAATGGACACACCAAGAAGATGGACTGATATACTGGCACCAACAGAGTGTGACTTAGGTCACATTACGGTAGAAACTCTAATCAATCTGAAGAAGCAAGAACATGGCAAAGCTTCTAATCTCAAGGTTTTGACTTTTGGGGATTTTTAAGCAAGAGTATTAGCTATCTGCAATTCAAAGTGAGGGGTTGAGGGTAGGGGGCTTATGCTTCCCATTTTGTTTTTAAGAAGGTCACAGTGAAAGCTTGTGATTGAATATTTTGCATGGAACTGCCTATGACGAAGGGTAAGACGAGAGGTTTGTCAGAGTGCTATGAAAAGAGAGAAAGATCTCTGTTAGATTTTTAAGGTATATTTAAAAGAATGAAATAAAAAAAAGTGCTTTGAAATCCTCAGGGACTTTCCAATTTATCAAGAAAGACACATTCTTCCTAATGAAAGGTTACTGACCTTCATGAATGTGACAGTTCAATTACAGCCCATTCATATGCAGAGCAGTCGTTGATAAAGGATTTAGGAAATGTGACTAGCATAGCAAAAAAAAAAAAAAAAGGGGGGGGGGAGAATGTCTAGAAAATTATTTTTTATTGTGGAGCAAGAAATATAAATAAGATTCAGTCAGGTAGTAGAACCTTTTCTTTTCTGGCCCAGCAACCCATTAGATTTGCTTCAGTGAATACATTGACTTTTTACTCTTCTTTTTCTACTAATATTTCTGTCTTTTTAATCCTCTGAACTACTAAACCTAACAAATCATAAAGCCCTTGGGGTGCTGAGATGCAGGGTTTCAAACATTTTTTCCCTCTGACTGGCAGAGAAAGCTGGAATGTGTCCTAATGTTTTTTTAAGTGCTTGACTAGTATTTAAACTCTTAAATGGATGGAAAGTTAAAGCAGCAGCAAATGCACATGCACATACATGTAACCCCCCTTCCTTTTGCTTCCATCTTTTCCTCCCCCTGCTTCCCCACACACACTGAGCTTGGCCTCTCCAAGGCTGTTAATAGCCAAAGCAGATATTGGCTAGACTCTCTGGAGCCAGCCTTCAGCCAGTGGAGGGTGACACCTGTGAGCTGATGTTTGTTGAACTCCTCCAGGTGTAGGAAAGATGCTTGAATTGACATAAGGCAGGAGCTGTGAAAACAGGCAAGTGTGTCACTCATACATACACACAGCTCCCTGGAAGATCCCAAGGCCAAGTTGCAAAACTACTAGAAAGAAAGAGAGAGAGAGAGAGAGAGAAACGTTTCCCTTGCTTTGAAATAATTCCAGATCATCAGTTTATCCACCTGCATGCACACAGGCCCGTGGATCTGGGCTGATGCACACATGAAATGTGCACAGAAATAACCTGGGGGGTGTGTCCCAACATACACACGTACAAACCCATCTTGTGTCTTAAGGTGAAAACAGGCTGAGCACCTGTGGAGTTAGATGAGGACAATCCTTTGCGTACACTCTCCTCACAGGTGGTCCTGGACAGAGCAGCTGTGCTGCAGGTTGAGGGCTCAGTACCTTATATCTATGCTGGGTCGGGATTATATGGAAGGCATTGTCTTCCAGAGAGAAGCAAACAGCTCCCCTACTTTACCCAAGTGCTTGAATTCAAGAGCAGTCAGGTGGGTGTGAAGAAAGGCTAAACCCGCCTTTGGAAGACAGAGCCAAAAGACATTTCCTTGACCTCTGCTCAGTATCTGTGAAATGGCACTGCCCAGGCACAAGGCAGAGATTTTCTGCACTGCCCAGGCATGGAAGAGCTGCAGGGGTGGAGACTGTGAGATCTCTGTTGTTCTCAGGGGAGCAACTGCAGGGAGCAGAAGTCAATGCAGAATACCTTCTACTTCTGTTATGACCAAAGATGTCTTTTGGAAAACAAAACCACTCAGAGTCCTTCACGCTGTTGCACAGCCTATCTCCCCTGCCTAGTTACCTTCTCTGGGTAAATATCAAGCCCTATCCGTAGTGAATATTTTGAGCACTTTGCTGACTGGATGCTGAAATTTGTATATGTTCTCAAGAAAGTTCTGAGGGGCCTGTTTGGAGGTCCTGTGGTTTTTCACCAGCAAACACCCATTGATACCAGCTGCTTTATTGTCTCTCAGGCTCTGTTGGCTCATTTGGGTTCAGCTGATCATTGTAGAGGAAAGAACACTTCCTTGTCCTTACTCTAATTTTAGATCAAGGGCTGGCATGGAACTGGCTTTGGCAGCATTGTATGATAATGTCTCATAGCAATGTATACAAATAAAGTAATCAATCTGTCTTTATTGGTACTTTCAGATGACTTTGAAATGCATAATTGTAAGGTATTGAATTATGGAAATCAAGGTAGAAATTACAAGCATCCCATTGGAATGGTCATATTCTTACTTCTCTTTGAAGCTGAAGTTCACCTGATCTTTTTTTAAGGGATCTTTTTTTAAGGCAGAATTCTTTGTTCTCCCTTTTGTTTGGTACCTACCTGAGACCTTAATGAGGGTGTTAGGATGCCCCAAGAGAAATGAATCCAATATATTCCCACAAGGTCTGTGTTCAAGAAATCCATTGATGCTGTGCAGCACGCAACCAAGCATCTGTCTGAGACAATATGATTTTTTTTAATATATTTCTTGCTTTTCCTGGTGCCCAGACTGTACTAGAAGCTCTGGGCAAGCTCTGACAAACAGATGACCATCTCCCCTGCCATAGCTTTTGACTGTCTCATAGGGTGGCAAGATTATAACCAAGGCCCTTCGAGCACTGGAAAGGAATTTTCTAGTTGTGTGCACACCACTTGCTTCTGATGTTGAAAAGAAAAAGAAGATAAAGGGATTGAAAATATTGTCATTTTTAAGTTCTCTTCAGAGTCTGTGCTGTTAGATTCATTTTAGACAGGGTCACAATCCAGCAGAACAGTTAAACACTGAAATTGGAATATTATTGTTTCTGAATTGAGGACTGAAACAATTAAATTTAAATGGAGAAAGTACAAGAACTAATCCAAGTATATTCTATTAAATTCTGTATGTCATTCCTCAAATATGTTTTCTGCAACCTGCTGTCGTTTATTTGGACTATGAAATGATATAAACGGTTTACTGGAATTCATCTGGGCTAACTTTTCTGCAATGTTTTGTCTTTGCCTGTTGTAGATAATACATGCCATCTAAGCTTTTTTTTTTCCCTGTAAGATCCCCAAAACAAGACTGTAAAAATTTGTCACAGTAGGGCTCACTTTTTACCAGTAGTAAAATGCACTTAGTCTATTTACAATGGCCAGTGGACAATCTGATCAACTCTCATTTTTAGACACCCTCATTTTCATGACAGAATTTAATATTCAAATTGAGTTAAAAGCCACCGTTACTGAATGCAAAATAATAATTATCAGTAGCAGCAGCATGAGAACATTTCTGACCACATTAGCTGTGCTGAAAAATAAAGACTTTGTTTTCTGCTTACATTTAATTGGCAGGGTTCCTTCAAAGTTTGCTCTTGGCCCTGAGACTTGAGAGTGCAGTGGCTGAGAGCAGTCCTAATAGGCAAGGCTGCATAACCTCACCAGCTAAAGCTCAGGGGCTGAGAGGGGGCTGCTCACCAGGGGAAAAACACAGAGCGCTGCCGCTCAAGCTAGCATGAACTTTGCATACTGCATGCCTTGCTGATTGATTAAAAATGTAGCCATCCTTAAAGGCAAACCTCCTAAGGACTTACAGTAAGTCACAAATACAAAGACAGTTTTATGTTGTGCACTTTTATGTAACAGACTCTTTTGGGATGAGGACTTTGTTTGCAGTCAGTGGGAGTAGGTTGGTGGCTCCTGTTAGCTCACTGCTTGAGGCAGGGTCTCCTCAATCAGTCCACATGGAAACAAAACTGCACCTGAGCAAACATTGGAAGGTAGAGAAAGAATTGCTTTCAGTTCACAGCCACAAAAGTTGGAGTGACTTATGCATGTTCCAGTAGGGAAAACTTTCTCTCAGGCCAATTGTTTGATAAGATATGGCAGGAATTAATTTTAGTGGGGCTAGTAATCACAAATTATTGTATGGCTGGATTTAGAGTTGTACTTGGAGCAGAAGTATTGATCTGACTTTGTCTCTCAGATGCTGTGGTGCCTTCAGTCAACTTGTCTGAGATAATACACAGAAAAATATTTTTATACATACTCTCTAGATATAAAAAAAGAGGGATGTACGTGACAGGCCACGAGCCTCTTAGGGTAGGGTTAATGTCTTGCAGCCACAATTTCAACTCAGCCTGGAAAGCATTGGGAACCAAATAGAGGGTCAACATGCAAAAGCACATTGTGGTCAGGGTAGGAGAACATCCTCTGAGGGAATATTCATACCACTGAGTGCCACTGGATCAAACTATTGATAGATTTCCTTGTGTGAAGTAAGGTTGAGAGGAAGAAATGTTCCTTTTCCAAGAAGATGTGATGTGCTACCACTGTGTCCTGGCACTCCAATTGCAACACGGGCACAAATTCTTTCAGGTGCTGTTCATTAAAACTGTGGTGAAGAAGGTAAAGCCACAGCAAATTGAGTGTTTTACTGTTATTTGTCTGGCCTAGTGCATACTCTGCATGTTAGGGTAGACACCGTTCTGTCTAGTGTCTTACAACATATTGATAGGAAGGACTGGATCCAGAGAAGGCAATGTTGGCTCACATTCACAAAACGTTATAACTATATGCATATATATGTCAAATTTGAAGTATTTAAACAGACCCCAATTCTGGTGTATCAAAGTGTCTAGAAAACACATTTCTTCAAAAGAATCTTTTCTACTTTGGAAGAAGCAAGAAAAATAGTAACAGGCAAGATATATTACAAAATCTGGGCCTCAATCCAGCAAAAGCACAAGTTTCCAAGATCCTCACATTTTTACATTATGGCCTATATTGAGGTCAAACCTTTATAAGGTGCAGATTTTTCTTCTGGGTACTTCAAGAGGAAACAATGTGGGTTCATTTGTTACTTCATGGTGAGTAATGGAATCCTTAGATATTTGTTTTTTAAAAGGTTGTGACTTCTTTTTTATTCCTAGGTTCTATTCTTGTCTTGTCTTCTAGTTTGCAGTAAGTCTTGATGGTGCTTTTTAAGGGTTAAGGGTTGTGGATTCCCCTTGAAGAGGAAGGATACTGAAACTTTACAGATTTTCTCCAACATGCCTTTTTAGCAACCAAAGAAAACCTATGGGAACTTAGAAACTGTGTTTTTCTTTCATTGTAGCTCATAGTCCTACCAGTTTTCCTACAGTCTCACCATGCCGATGAGATAATTAAAGCATTAATTGCTATTGTCAGACAAGGTGACACTGGAAAAATATCTCTAAAATCATATTAATAAAAATAAAAAAGTTGAAAAATATACTCTATCATTTTGTATATGACAGGGACAGCCCTTAAAGATTTTAGTGGGATAAAGAAAAATCTCCTCAGAGATTCATCTCTGCTGATCACAGGAAGGGAGGGTGTAGCTGAGAGGTCGCTCTGCACCAGCTACCATCCCCTTGAGAGAGCAAACTGGCACCAGCACAGGGTGATATCCAAGGTTACTTTCCAATCTGTCTGTTGATTTCCTTGAGGGCAGTGCTGAGGTGAGTCCAGATCACCGCTGTGTTGAGCCTGCCAGGGCAGTCAGTCCTGCCCTGCTGGTTTGTACCAGGTAAGAGCAGGTGTATAATCTACTTCTGTCTGCCCTTGGCCTTGCTGTGTGGACAGCGATGAAAATCCTTTGCACTCATCCCCCTGCCTGCCACAGTCAATCCCACGTATTCATTCCTTTTAATGCTGGGTGTGGTTACATGCCAATGTCATTACTCAGGTGCCTTTGAGTGTAAAGGACCCCAAGGGACTTCATACAGGGGCATGTAGTGACCATTCAGTGGTGCTATTAAAAAAAGGAGAGCTAAGATATAAAGGAGGTGGGTCTCTTTCCAGCCAGCCAGCTACATAGTCTAACACTGGTGGTACTTTCATGTTTTGCATGAATTGCTGACTAGGAGTTTCATGCAGCTGCTCTACTATACAGGAGTAACATATACATTCCTTGCAAAATCAGGCCTTGTCTATGCCCAGATGCTGTTTGAACATTTACAGGTACTGACAGTCTGTGGGACAGCCAGCAATTCTTATTTTCAGCCAGATTTCTGGACAGATAAAAGAGAACATGTTTGGTGAAACTGGCCCCTAGAGCAGCTTCAGTAATCTGGCAGTTCTTGGCCTCCTGTCTCCCATTTTAAGGACAGGAGGCTGAGACCTCACTGTGTCTTGGTGTCTTCTCTAAAGCAGTTCTGGAGGGCCCCAGAACTGGTCTGCCTTTGTTCTGTGCATCTCCTCTCCTGTGAGGAAGGCCAACAGAAGGAATCAGGTTAATAGGAAACGGGTTGTCTCCTGATCCCCAGTGACTGGAGTAACCCTGCAACTTTTCTAGGCACACTGTAATTTATAGTGAAAGTGATGCAGAAGATTCAGTCTTCAAGTTTTAATCTTGGGCACTTTCCAGGGTGAACTCTGTGCATTTCCACAGAGATCTGGTTGTTCCCATTGTGTTTTTATGGCCTTTTCTTGAATTAAGTGACAGCAACTACTCTCAGTGTCTCATACTAAGTAACCTGGGAAGTCCATGCCTTCTACTGGCTCATATCAAAGTTTGCTACCCACAGAATGAAAGATAAGGGGGTCTGCTGTTTTTTGGTTTGGGTTTTTTTTTTTTTTTTTTTTTCTGCCAGGGAATGTGTGGGTAGGAAAACATCTAATCTGTCAAACTCTTCATGACTAATAAATATTAACTGCTTCAAGTAGTCTAATTATCTCAATTTTTAAAAATCTGTAGCCAGCTACTTAAATATTTAACCATCTGCCAAAAAGCACTCTTGGAGGTTTATTCTATGACATAAAGGCACTGTTGTTGAAAATGGAAACTTTTAATATAGTGTTTAGATTAATATGATGTTGATTTTTTTTTTCTTTGCTGATGAAGATAGTGTTTTAAATTTTGTCAGTGTCTCCACATAATGACACTCCCAGTCTTCTCTAAACAAGTCTCCATTTGAATGTGCCTGAAGACGAAAATGGTAGAGAGAGGTTTAAAAACTCCCTGTGTTGGGATATTGGACAGTTGGTTAACCCATGTTGAAGGCAATGGAGCTGGCCACAGGATGTGTCCATTGCCTCTTCTGTGTGATGCAATAACCAAACACAGTAGGATCCAGTAGAACAAGAATAATGATACTCATTTTCAATGCAAGATTAGCAAAGCAGATGTATGCCACCTGGGCTTCCAACTCTGGTCTTCTCCCTTTCACTTTCTTTTGCATTCTTTGCTTCTCTTGATCTGGCAATGTCTGTAAGACTGATGCCTTGGGGGAAAAAAAGGGAGAGAGAGAGACTTTGAAATCCCAGGCAGCAAGTAGGAACAATCCAGACAGCAGGTGATATTTCAAAGCTTCAGGTCAAGAAGAGTCATCAAGCCCTGAGGCCTTATATCACTTCAGATCCCCAAAAATCTTCTGAATTCCAGAAACTTCCTGACCTCTTTAAAGGTAATAATGAATAATCAATGCTACATTTGATCCCTTGCATAAAGGCACTACAACAAATGGCACTAGATCTTTTGAAAGGAAGAACATTTTGATCTTACATTGTAAAATTGCCATGCTCAAGACTACCTCCTGGCTCACAGGCTTAATTATGTAATGACATCCAGCTGGACTACAAAGGGCTCTTGCAGAAAGCCAGGCTCCTCTGGGAATAAAGTGTCTGATAGGAATTGTTTAGGCTCAGAGATCCTCTGGCACAAAATAATGTTCCTGAGGAGGATCCTATATTGTATAACTTTTATGGTGTTCTACTTAGGACAGGACAATCAAAACAAGCCTATTTTCAATGCGAAAGACACTGATTTTTAGGGGAGACAGTTGCACCAATACATGAATAAAATATGTTTTATTCAGATTCTCTGAAGGGTTACAGAAGTGATGAATGTAAACTTACTTCCCTCCTTTCCCACTGTTGTGGTTTAAAGGACAACAACTTTTTTTTCTCCTTCCTGGGGGGGGTTTCTTTGTTTTCCTACTTCCGCCGGGACAGTTTCCAGCAGAGGTGAGGAGCCCACGGATTGGCTAATTTTAAGATGGGCACCTCATGTAGCCACTTGAAATTAGAGGCGTCTTTGCGAAGCTTACATTTTTTTAGGAGCGGGAAGTTGGAAGCCCTCTTCGACTTTCCGCCCGCGTGGAAGGTAGCTCCGGCATGGCCCTGGCCGGCCGCTCTGGGCCCCAGGGCCTGGCGGCCGTGCTGGGGCTGCGGCCGGACCCTGCCGGGTTTT
>VZTR01001692.1:70502-81297 GCA_013400775.1 Chaetops frenatus | reverse complement strand
GGGAAGAGACTTGTGTCACATGTGAACTAATATCCTTTCTGGGCGGGAGTTCACGGTGACATGAACTCCACGAGAGACTTGTGTTTCTTGTGGGAAAATCTCCATAGTGAGACAAGAGAGACTCTTCTTCCAATTGGACTGATGAAAGCCTATTTTAAGAGTGGTAAATTGACCAGGGATTTTCGAAGTTTGTTTCTCTGTGTTGTTGGTGAGAAGGATGGTGGTAAAGGAAGATAAATGAGGTGGGAGAAAGGAACCATCATGGGTGAGGGGCTGGGGGGGAGGAAGAAGAAACCACTTGGGGGTTGATTTTGATTCTGTTGTTTTTTGTTAATAAACTATTTTTATCTTTGAAGTTTAGGCCTGTTTTGCATTTCTCTTAATCCTTATTCTCATAAAACCACTACACTACACTCTCGCCTGGTGTGAGCAGGCGAGCAGGTGAATGTGAAACCGCTACACCCACCACTTATAAGTTGCCTCCATCGTTATACTAGAATTGTCTACTGAGGGACAAAAGGTGAACTATACCAGCTTGATCTGTGCCCTCACCAGTCAGGGAAACTAAGAATGTCTTTTGGCTGTAGAATAAACGGTGGTGTGTTACAGATGTCTGAGCACACGTGGACTTATGAATGTGCATTTGTTATCCAACCAAGGCTAGGAGCCATGCCTAATTGAGGAAAAAATCCTGGAGAGATGACTGTCTCCTTTCAAGATGTTGAGATAGTATTTAATTTCCCTTTTTTTTATTTTGTTTCCTGGTGAAAGTTCTGAAAATGCTCATTTTATTATTTAGGACACTGGGATGTCTGCCATACCAGGCAATGTTTAAATTTGAATTACATTTGGGTCTTGCATATCTTCCTCATTGTCTGAGTTGGGACATGTACATCTTTACGGATTTATATAACAGTTGTCTCTTGTACCTCATGAAGTGCTAACTAAGCCATTGGTCTGGAACTTGAGATTAGAGTAATCCCACTAACAGTGCACCAACAGTCTTCTACAACACAGTATTCATCCAGACATGGACTTCATGCCATTCCTGCCAGTAGCAAAGTCCATTAGTGCTGTGCTGACTGGTCTGTGTTGTATTAATGGCTGAAAGCTTTGAATTCAGTGAAGAGGCAGAGCAAAGCAGCTTCTCTTCCCATCATTTTTGGCTGAGGATAAGGACTAAATGATATTTCACAAGAAGTGATTTCACAGGTTCTCCAGATGTAGAGTCCTGCTTTTATCATCTTTAATGAGACTAACAATTCTGTGCTCTGCTCATGAGGTACAGCAATTACTTGCAGGTGACTTACTTCATTTTTCATCTATTGTGCTTGGAACTCCCTGGATGAAAATTAGAATGCACTTGTCAAAACTCTTGTAGATGTTTCTAAATTCAAATCAAGAGAGAACAGTTTTCTAAGAGGCTCAAAAACCTCCTGTTTTCTCAAGTCTCAGGGACAGAAGAGCTGACACCAAGTCTGGTAGATTCCTATTAAATAACATTTCAAGCATGCTCTACTCTCCCAGCTCTTTATCTCCCTGGAGTGAAGTTTGCATATTGCTATTAGAAACAAATATTTATGGAGGCAAGTATTGCATGGTAAGAATGTATAGCACAGGAGCAAGTCCTAATGTTGGGCCAAAGCTCTTTGTGGCTGGTGGGGACACATACAATGACTTCACTGAGCTGCCAGTCTGGCACTGTTAGCTTGAATCTGTTTGTGCTTTTCAGTTCCTGCACAAAGACAAAGGCTCCATAGCTGTTACCATTCTCCACTGACTGTGCTGTATTCTTAGCTATAGTTTAGACTTGCTCTTTTCAGCCTCTTGAGGCCAGTTTTGTCCTTTCCTTCTAAACAAACTAGTCAGATCTTCCTCTGTGAGTATCCCAGTTCAGTGGGATCTTCCAGAGGGGCTATCTTCCTGAAAGATAGGTATGCAAGGAGAAGATGTCATAATCATAGAAACAGAATTATGACAAAAGAAAGAAATGCAAAATGTGTCTAATATCTAAGCTGTATTATTTATAATTCAGTGTTAATTTTCTCCTGGTTTTGAATATGCTAATTTTTTTTCTTGTCTTTCAGTAAATTCTGCTATTCACTGTCAGGTTTTATGTGCATGTACATGTGTATTTGTGTGGGGCTCATATATATACACGGAGGGGGAAATATATAGAGAAAGATATGCCACAGTTTGTTTTCAGGTAAATTTATTATGCTGCTGATAGCTGAAGCAATAAATGAAGGGAAAATGATATTATTTTATTATATAGACAAATTATATTATATTATTATATAGAGAAATTGAGTTATTAATGGTGCTATAAGGCCAAAATAAAGGAGCTTGTATTGTCTTTGTGTTCCAAAGAAAATTCCATGTCTGTGCATCTAAAAAACTCTTGAAAGTCAAGACACCAATGTGGTGGAATGCATTGACAAGGAATGTAACCCTCTTTCACCTGGTGATAGACTTTCTGGAGATGGTATCAGTAGGCACAGCAGAAATGAGATGCAATGTATTCCTTCCCTGTAAGAGTGCTGCAGCTTTTGACTTCTCTGAAATTTTTCACTCTCTTTTTCTTGCTTTGCTTGTCTGGTTATGCTACCAATTTCATGGGGGCTTTTTACTTAGGGTTGATTTTCCCCTCTCTCTCCATTTTCCCTCCATCCCCCAAGACATCAGTATTTCCTTTCATGCTTTGGCTGAAAGTAGAACTTTCTGACTGTCAAGCATAACCAAAACAAAACTTCATCTAAATGTTAAACAAAAATCCAAGTGGGGCTCAGTCATGCCCTCTCAGTCCAGATTCAAGGGTCTGATCTGCATGATTCTACCTGTCTTAAAGGAATCTTTCCCTAGAAATAGCCTTTCCCTTCTCTGTGATCAACTGCTAGAAAACATATAGGCTTTTCTCTCACACTGCCTAATCATCTCTCTAAAATCCCATTTAAACTAAGAAATAATTGCAAACAGTGTACTGAAGACAAGTTTTTCAGTAAATAAAAATGTATTTTATAAGAATAGGGATAAGAGCATTTAAAAAAGTAAAACATCTTCCATTCCAAGCCTTTACGTTTTGAAAACATTGATGAAATTAGTTTTTCACAGTTTTACCAGCACTACTTTTAAGCTTTCTTCCCACGCTGTTGTGCAAGTTACTTGCAGACTACTCAGGGATACAAATTCTCACCAAGCCTGACTCCTAGTGCCTCTGACAAATGCTCATGCTGTGAAAGAAGAGGCATTCAGCTGTCCTGGATGGAGCAGGCTGTCAGACATGCCCAGAGAAAGTTACCATGAAAAGAAACTCCCAAACTTTGTTTAAGGTGAGGGCTGTTAACCAAGGCTTTGGTGCTCTCATTAGAGAAGGGAGGAACCATTTCAAGTCGGGAAGCTGCAGTATACGAAAGTCATGAAATCGAAATGAATGCATTTTTTGCCAGCTGGTTTCACACCCCCAGTTGGCAATACACAAAGGTTTAGAGGGGGAATTGAATCCATTTTTCAGCAGTTATAACTATTTTTGTGATTATCATATAGATTCCATGAGCTGCACTTTGGTCCTATCAAGACAGGAAGGCAGCTGCATGAGAGGTGGAAAGAGAGAAAGTGATTAAGATGAAATCAGCACCAACAGCTACCGCGGGCAGGGAAAGCAGTGTTGGATCCCAGCCACAACAGCCTTGCAACCTGGTTTGAATGGGCCTGATGGGACACCATAATGTAACCTACACTGAACTAGGTACGTGGAAAGCTGTCTGACATGGGGCTCTCTATTTCAAAGAAAAAAATACAGATTCCTTCCAGGCTTTAATTGTTTTTATTTTGCTTGTTTTGCTCTTGGGGCTAACGTTGCCTTCAATAAAATGAGATTAAAAAAAGTAGAGTGAAATAACACTCGGAACCAGATTCAAGTGAGAAGAACTTGGAGGAGAGAGAGGTTTTCTCAGCATCAGTCTTTAAATCAGCTGAAAGGCCAGAAATAAATGGTGACTGAAAGGTCTCATCAGCGTATGAGGTAAAGTTCTGTTCTAAATTGTTGTTTTGTTATTTCCTGGTTTGTTCTTCTTTTCCTCAAAAATCACCAGCCACCTCTGCCCATGAAGTATTGTTAGGACTGGAGGTGATTTTGTTTGGGAGACTGCTGCCTCATTCTGAACTGATAACTCAGTTCCCACCTTTATCAGCTCTGGGCACAATATTACCCCTCCAAGTGCAACTGAGTTTCCAACTGGAGAACGAATTTGTTTTTTCTATCAAAGGTCAGGACCAAGTGCTCAGCTGTACTGAACTGCAGGAGTATAAGTACTTTCTGGCAATTGGACTTTTGTTGTCTGGTATGTCTTCCTAGCCAACGATTGTAAGTGCCTGCTGTTTCTGACAGCAATTTCCCCAACCCCTTCTGGATTACCAGAAATTCATCCCTGTGTAAAGAGCACATGTATCTTTTGTAGCCCCAATTTACGTCCTGCTGTGATTATTTAAGAAGTGCCTGGGAGCCTTGTAGGGACACAGTCATGGGATGAGCTGAAGATTAGTTTCTATTTACTGCAAAGGACTAGAAAGTTTCATAGCAAAATACCTGTGTCAGGAAAGCAGAGAACAGCCAACTGTAGCACTCCAGCTGCCTCCCATTGGTCTGACCTGAGTGCTCGAAATGGCCCTGGCTGAACAAAAAGGCAGAAGATCAGTGTTCTTTTCATGTTAAAACAGAGAAAGGGGAGGTTGAGAAGGAAAGAATAAAAGAAATTACCAATTGGAGCTATTTTAAAAAGTGTACTGATTTAGTATACAAACAGTGAGGAGGACTACCCGTAAACTCCAGGTGCTGGTTCAGTGGGTACTAAATATTAGGGAGAAAAAATGCTGGTCTGTCTCATAAATGGTATATCAGATCTTGAAACTTACTAGGCTCCCTTGTACTACCCCATTTCTCAAAAGACCCAATGTGTATTTTTTCTTTTGGGAAATAGAAATAGCAGGTCATGGCCTTAGAGATGGGTTTTAGATATTTCTTTTTAATTCTAGCTAGACTCTAGAAAAGTCCCTGTTAGGTTAGTCAGACTCTAGAAGACTCCATGGATTTATCCAGCAAAAGTGAAGACAAATATCCACAGTCTCTTGTTGCTGGCTTGCCAGTTATTGAATACTATTCAAAAACTGCAGATCAGTAGTACACAACCTCTTCAGAACCCATGTGTCATTCTGACAACTTTCCAGGACCAAGGGGGGCAGATCTAATCTGCATACACATTAACATAAATTTACATAGGAATTGAATTGGAGATGAATGTGCACAGTTGTTATTATTGTGTATTTACAATAAACTTCACTGTAAGTGTTGACAGCACTTCACAAAACAGAGAGGAAGACAAAACATTCTTTGAGAGTCAAAGAGTAAATGAAGCACCATTTTCCTGATAATGGTTCTTCATGGCTTCCCAAAAATTTGATATGGCCACAGGCACTGAGGAATGCAGTCTTGAGGCTCTCTGATGGCAACTGAACTTACATGAATGGCAAAATAAATCTGATTTTCCACAGATATGAACTTGCTGTGGTCTGTGGTTAGAGAAACTGATTTTTTCAGGGACAGAGATAAGGATTATGGAATTTCTGCCTCCTCCTTCAACACTGTATTTCAACACCTCCTTTTTTACTGGTCTACATGAGTTCCAGCTCCCTCTGCACTGCAAGAGGAAAGGTTTCACTTATCTCATGTTTTTGTCTCCTTACTGCTTATGCACTGGAACTGGTATTTATGAGTCAGAGGTGTGTTCTGAGCCTGTGCTGGAAGAGGGGCTGCAACTGCAGATTCAAGGGCAAGACAGGGAACATTTTCTATCTCCCAGTATGGGAAAGCCAGTGCTGCACAGTAGGATTACAAGTACAACCGTTTCATTCCAAAAGAAATTACCATCTCCAGAAAGACTTTTAAAGAGATGAGTTTTTGATGTGAAGCAGAAGGAAAACATTCTAAGGTTGATCTCCCCCAAAAAATTAATCTGCAATGGGCATTGACATTAAATAAAATGGCCTGTAGCATCCCTGGCCATAGAAGATCCTGGGAAAAACTCCAGACTGCCAACACAATTGCTGGATAAGCCAGCCTAAAGGACCCAGAGGGCACTGCCCGAAGAAATATTCCCTTTAACTTTCAGCCATGGTGATGCTGTGCATTCATCACCAGGGAGGTGGAAGAACAGCACAATGTGCTTGAATAAATTGTTCACTCTGCTTGCTTTAGATCATGGAGTTAACTGTTATTGAATGTTATCACACTCATTGCCTTTTCCCTTTAGAAAGTGTGGAATAACAAGGAAAAGGATGTCTGTGTCCAGCACAGGTCTCTCTATACTATGTTTTTTTTGTTGTTCAGGATAGGAAGGGAAATTAATTAAACCTCAAAAGCGTACACCTGTCAGTTCAGATAAATCTGATTTAGACCCAGGGTTAAATGTGGCAGCTCAGGAAACATTTTTATTACAACTAAGAGGATCCCAGCAATGGTTTGAGGGTCAGAAGTGACAGAGGTATAAAACAGCCCTTGCAACCCTTATGGGAAATGTACCACTATGGGTACCTGGTGTTGTTCAGAACATCTTTTGGCATGACCTCCATTAGGACCTTGGGAGTGAGAAAAAAGTGTCTGTGGGCTGGGGCTCACAGTCCCAAGCATTTGCCATGGAAGACAAATGGGTTCACTCTGCCTCAGCTACTGCTCATATGTGAGTGCTTAGCCTGCGGTGAGTATGAAATACTGCAATTTATCCTAAACTTCTTTGACTCCAAGTTACCTCTGTGAGCCTAGATATGAAGGCAAGGACAATGGCCTTTTTAAATATTTCTCCCAGGAAGTGCAGCTTTAGGCTGTAACTAGACCTAGAGAAACAGGATACTGACGTGGTAGCACACGTCTCTTTGTCAAGTTTTTCTGGGCTGTTTGATTTGTTTGACTGGCATGTGTCTCTTTGTCAAGTTTTTCTGAGCTGATTCAAAAGCTCATCTTTTATACTGTATGATTCAGTTTTCTATTGGTACTCTAAAATAAGAAAGTGAAAACCATCCTCTTGCAAATCTTGTGACAATTATTTGCCATCCTAAAACATGTCCATGCCTGAACAAGAAGTCATAAATAATATTATCCCTGTGAATCAAAGTATCCCAACTCAGGACTTTTGCTTACAAGTCTTCTCATAAATTATTCAGCCAATTCCAATTTCGGTGACTTGCTGAAGATAATCTAGGTCATAAATTGATATATCCTAAATTGGGCCAGTGACAGGGTAGATTATAAAAGGACTTTTACTGCAGATCCCCAGGTCCTATACCCTGCCGCAATAAATACTTAATTTTTTATGGAGTGTGAGGGAAATCGAAGAGACTGGGAAAGCTTTGGTTTGAAATACACGGTAGACTAGTGGTAACATTTCCTGGGAGGGGCAGGCTCAATTCTCTGGTCTAACTCAGACAGAAGAGGGAGATGAAACTAATCTCCAGCCTCCCTAGGGACAGATCCAACCACAAATAGACAGGAAGGTGGTCAGGTTTCCTCCAGGTGCTTTTTGTGAGGCATCCACCTAGGAGAAAATTTCTGAGATCATCAATTTGGGGCAGAGGAATGCTTAGTTTGAAAGTGCAGAGACAAGCATCAAGCTCCTTAGAGCCAGTGTATCACGTCTCCAGCAACTGAAACATAAGGTCATTCCATCATGTAATATTAAGCATCTCTCAGCTTATTTGACCAAATGGGAGTGGTCTGGAAGACCTCAATTTTAATTCAAGTGCCTGACATGGCAGCCTGTTACTTAGCCTATTTGGGAGTTTAGCATCATGTGCTTTTATATTTACTATAATCTTTTCAGCTGTTTCCCCAGATTGCTATTTTGAGCTAACCTCAGTACCCACAGAGGGCTCCATGACCCATCCACCGACTGCTGAGTTTGCTATGAGACTAACTGCAACTCTGAGCCTGGTTTTCCCTCCCATCTGGCAGCCAAAATGAAGTGCTGCTGACTGAATGACCACTGATTCTCTTGGAAGCAGAGCTGTACAAACAGTAACAGCCAACTCTGTCACCATTTGTGAGGATTTGTAGCTTGGGCCCTGAGACATCTGGCTGAGATATTTACGCAGCCCCGTGTTGCACTCACTGAGGCTCTGCGTTCACATCTGGAGTCTAGACTGAGTGACTCTATGGGCTGGCCTTCGAGCCTCTGAACAGCTCATGTCCCCTTTGTTCTCCAGCTTGGTCTTTTTAGTGATTTATCCATTTATTTATTTGCAGTAGGTGCTTCTATCTTGTCTCCTTAGACATTCCTGTCACAGCCACTTGAGAGCTTCAGGGAGGAATGGCAGGGACTGACAGAGACCAGGTGGGATGGGCAGGGGGAAAAGGCTGTGTTAAGGCAAGGGTGCATGGTGTCTCATGGGTGCAGTGGTGGGGGATGCCTGGAGCTTGATTAGTGTTTCTTCGGAGTTCTACAGCTGTGCTGTGGGAAAGGAAAGTGGTCAGCTGCACAGCTTGCATTCAGCACATGTGACAGGGAGCAGGGGTTTCTGTAAGTTTTTAGAGGTGGCCAAGTAGTTGAGCCAGGCCCATTACCCTAGCTTAGATCATTGGAGAGCTGCAGGTACCACCTGGGCCATCGGAGCTGTTCTATCTCAAGTTGGTTGAAGCTGGTTCCCATTAATTTTCTGTAATCTGAAAGGGACACTGGTTAGTATTCAATAGGCTAAATGTAATGATCTGTCTGAGAAATTGGCACAGGGACAGTAGATGTATCACAGGTCCCCTGGGAGAAACTTAGGAATCTAAAAGAGACATCTAGGTTTAGAAAATAAATCCCTTCATATGTTCTGTCCCATAGTCATATGTTCTGTCTCTGTCTTTAGTTTTGTATCGTTTTGAACATGGGATGCTAATAACTTCAGCCCTGTGCTGGTGCTGTACTTTGAAAATAGGTGAACTCCTGGCTGATCTGACACTGTCCCTGGCAGAACTGGCAGTTGCTGTTGCTGCCTGCCCTGGGAGTAAATCCTCTGAAATGTTGCTGCCCTTATTCCCAGCCTCAACCTAATTTGTTTCCCTTGGGCCTTTAGTCTGTTGGTTCCACTTGCTCCTCTCTCTGTCTCATATTCTCTTTGTGAGAGTTTTTCTTTGTTTTAGATTTCCTGGTTGCCTAAGACCCCTCTCTGCCACTACTGAAGAAATAGTGCTAGGGTGTCAAGGGCTAAGTAATGCTGACAACAGTGGGGTTATGACCTGGAAATGCAGTGGAGAAAAGGAATTGGCTAATAGTGAAAATATTTGTAGTGAAAAGATGGGTAATAAGGATGTACCTGTTTGTGCATCTTACACAGATAAGCCAAAATCTAAATTTAGAGAAAGTCACAAACTACAGGATTTCAGGCACTGATATACAGTGCCTTTAAAAGAGGGTGAAAACAGATTTCAGATATTCTCTGTGCACCCAAAGAAGCCAGCAACATCGTGATGGCAGTTCTAAGTAAAGGGCCTTAATCAGAGTATAAAAAAAGACTGGAATGATGTTAGAACAACATGTCCAGCTCCCAAGCATTGTCTCTTTCCTGCTATCAATGACACCCATTGTGCAATAACAACACTTGCACAGAGATATGTCCCTTTTTGTGCAAGGAGAATACATTGAAGCAGCCATAGGGCTGCACTAGCTTCAGCTAGAAAAGTCCCCAAGGGCCCGTCTGCCAGCTGCTGACTGATGTAGAGCTGCTGCTGCTGATAATAGGGTACATGTGCTGGCATGGAGCTGAACTAGGCAATCTGGGGCACAGTCAGATGTGCTCAACAAGGATCAAGTTCAAACCTGTTTAAGAAGTTAGTTCCCGTCAGTGGTGATTTAAGCTAAGTAGCTTTGCTGTGTATTGGAAAGGACAAGGAATGCTCACATAGTCATCTACTTCATCTTGGCTGTCACTGTGGTGGTTTCAACACAGCCAGGGGAGTCAGAAAGACAGCAAACAGCTGAGTTCTGTGACATCCTAAATCACACAGACACAAGGTGCTAAAGCTGTATTTCCATTAGATGTTTGCCTGTTTGTATGTAGCAGAATTATGCTATAGATTTCACTTTCTGAGCAGTAGAAATCAAGAGGTGTGAAGACTTCTTTTAATATGTGGGTCACTGTTCCACACTGAAAATGGTTATTGTTAGTGGAATGTTCCTGATCCATGTAAGAGAAGGCAAAATGTCATTGTAGGTGAGACTAGAAAATACAGTTTTTGCCATAGAGATTAATGTACTATAATTGGAGAGCAAACATAAATTCCCCCACTCTACTAAATGCTCTCACTAGAGAGGAAATTAAAAAATGATCACTGCAATGTTCAAGAAACATAAATACACTATTAATTAGGCAAATGAGCACTGTAAATGGCATTTGTGTTAATTTCATGTAAATTTATCATCAGCCATGTTCCTCCTAGAGTTATCTCACATGTGCTAAGCAGGATATACCATTGTGTGAATAGTTCACACCATCCAGTATCACAGGGATTGGCTATATGGTTTTCCAGGCTTAGAAGCCAGAGTTGGCCTTGTATCAGAACAATCATATTGTGAAGTTGCTGAACACAGCTCCTCTGTGTTTCCCAAAATTATTCAGTTCCTTCATCTGAAGAGCACGTTGCCCAGCAGGAAACACAACTGAAGGTCTTCCTAGTGATTACTGCCTCCTGGAAGAACTAATGCCAAGTTCATTCTGATGGAGAAACTGAGTTCCAGAGCAGCAGTTTAGCTGTTATTCTGTTTTT